>JASCQY010000154.1:27847-41919 GCA_030264315.1 Sardinella tawilis
ACACACACACACACACACACACACACACACACACACACACACACACACACACACACACACACACACACACAGGAGCTTCAAAAGCTTCATCCGGCTTACCTCAACTAACATGTACAAGGACAGCATTGTGACTGAAAAGTTGTAGATTGTTAAGACACTTCTGAGGGAATAGGCTGGTCTGTTCCTCATGTAGACAGGTCCCAGTAGCACTATGAGCAGATAGAGCAGCGTAAAGAAGACTGTGGGCAGGTAGGAGTCCAACAGGAGCCATCCTCTTACTCTGGGATCTGAAACAAAAAGCACAATTAGTTACTTACACACTCACACACACACACACACACACACACAGATGCGTGCCCACACATCCACACACCACCTGCAGAACTGGCAAACTGCTTTATTGGCATGTGAAACAACCACTTGCACTTGCCAGAAACACTACACCTCATCTGTACAATGAGTTTCTCAACCACTGTTCTAAGCTTTGCTAGTAGACTTTCAATTAATGTTTGGGTTTAGTTCTACTCCCTTTTTTGAACATGACATGATAATGCAGGATTAACAGGAAAGCCAGTGTAGAGGGAGGTGATCTTTAAGAGGCCATTGGTAGCCTGTGCTAAAGGCGCTGGTGTCCTGTGGTTTCTGTGCCCAGCAGTGTGGCATTGGTATTCTTGTGGGACTGCTGTGACTGAGCTGAAGAGGACTGGCAAGGGCAAGACAGCTCGAAGACAGCAGAGGGCTTTCCGAGTTCAGAGCCAAGAGAATGAGTTTGAATTCTGTGGGCCGTTTCCAAGAGTTTCTCTCAGCGTCAAAATGGACCCTGTGTCCTGCTGAGTATGACTGATGTTTATTCAGTCACTTACTCTGCTGAGGAAACACACACACACACACACACATACATAAACACACACTCCCCCCCCCCCTCTCTCTCTCTCATAAACACTCAGGCTCCTCAGTATCCTGACTATCACCTGAGTCGACAGTGTAAATCTGACTGATGAAGTTGTTACTTACATATCTAATATGGGACTCTATTATGATAAACCCTTATGATTATGATAAACCCTACTGTACACATAAACACACACACACACACACAAAGTCTGTGCTTTTTAAAAATGTTATTTACAAGAGTGCCTCAAATTTTTCTATTTTGTCATTGATACTAGTGTAACATGTTATAGCAATATTGCAGCAATAATGTAGAATTGATAACACTTCAAAGTGAAATCACCGCAGAGATCAATGTTTCGAGCCATTATGCAATACTGTTTTTCTTATGCACTTTTAGGTTTCCCTTGAGGTCTCTCTATGTCTGTCTAAAGTTGAGGTGATGCAGAGGGGATTATTTGTATTATTTATATTAGGTGAAGGGGATTAAAGCATCTGACCTGGTTTTGATTGCACTGAGAGACTAGCTCAAACTAAGGGGCTTAGATAGGCTAAAATTTGATCGGTGCTTTTCACAACCAATTCTTATTACTAACTCCTTCATTTTGTCAAACCATCAAAGACACAGCTGCGTTACCTACCTCTCTCCCCAAACAGGCTGTCGATGGCCGAGTTTAGCCGTGCATCTAATGTGCTGTAGTAGCTCTGAAAACCATAAAAAAGGAAAAAATACAGGACGCTTGAATAAGAGTGAACATAAAGATGAAACAAACACACACACCCACAAACACACACACACACACAGACACACACACAAACACACACACACACACAAACACACACACACACACACACAGACACACACACACACACACAGACACACTTTATGTAGCCTATGTAAATACTGTACAGAATCACACCAAACACATGAACTACCTTTCATAGCATTTGAATATTTTGAAATTGGGAATAGCCGATACTGGTTTGGTGTGAAGGTTATTACAAAGTGTTACTGAAATTCCAAAAATGTCAGTCCCACTCTGTGAATAACTACTATACAGCGTGCTACTGTAAGCATATAATGGCTTGCTACTGTATGTATACAGTGGCCACAGGGCCTAAGCGCTACGCTTCACTGATCCTCAATTCAATATTGATCTAGGGCCCAAACCATGGTGACCAGTGTCATCAGGTTACGACCTACAGAGCAAATGATCCAGATGCCGTATATTACTGTATGTGGAAATGCAACTGTGTAGAGACAGACTACCAGGTACCAGACAAATTACCAGGATGGAAAACTTCATATCTTTGATACTGTAGGTCATGGCTGTTTAAAAGAATTGTCTATCCCATAGACATGGCATGATGCATTTTTAGTGATTTCATCACACATGAGGTCTTCAAAAGTGCAATGATCAAGGTAATTCCTTAGAATTCCTTATGTGTGAACTATTTTCCATATTCACATGAATCCATGTGAAAGCCATGTAAAATGACAAATAAGATCCTGTGCCACTCAAGAGTGAGAATTAGCTCCATCCATTAGTTCCATCCTTTCTCCTTTTACATACGTATGTCCCATTCTCCTTCACAAACGTCTGTGTCCCATTCTCCTTCACCTACAGTACACACGTTTTCGCTGATGTCGTCATGTTTCGAGTCTCGGTGCCCCGCTCACTTCCAAGAACTTCTGTGACTATCGATCAGATCTGGCCCGTGGTGTCCAGTGTCAATAGTCCAGAGGGTGACCTGAGACACCGGAGCAGAGAGCAAGGCGTGATACTGAAATTTCAGTCCCATGTTCTCCCTGTGGGTTGAGAGGTGGATGGAGGGAAGGGAGGGGGGTAAGGCTCCCAAGGCTGTTACCTTTGGGCATTATGTTTCCACTCTCCATTCTGCTCTTCAGACAATCCCAGTGTTATCATCCTGTGCTCTGACAGCAGTGCCAAAGGGAGAAAAAAAGGTTTGCTTGTTGAATCCTCTGTAGTCCTAGGGCTTGTCCAGTTCTTGAAGTTTCTCCAAGTACGTTACATCTTGCACAGGAATAGGCTACATCAGTGACCCCTTCTCAAGCAAATCTCTCTTTTTTTTCTCTCTCTCCATCAGGTCATTAGCCTACTACTGTGGGCATCAGTTTACAACCAAATAATTGAAACTGATGTAGGCTCATCCCAAGGGTCGCCTCCTTTCACCACAGGTATGTTTTGACGCCAGATACACAACTCTTAACCGTGTGTACGTGTAAGTGTGTTGAAGCTAATGTGACAAGAAACTGATTTTTGCATCACATGTGATGTCCTCAGCCAGGATGGTTCCTGCGCAAAACAGACTCTTAAGAACTCTTCCACAGCAAATCTATAGTCAAGCTAATACATGGTCGTAATACTATTTGAAAGTACTGATTAAACCAGATTATGAAGATTACATCCTTAATAATGGATTTCAGAGCCACCCAAATGTGGACAGTGACAAAAACAGAGGAAACTGGGTTTTCCTGAATAGTCTCACCCTACAATCCCACAGCAACCTCTCCTAAGAGTTTTAAAACAGGATTCAGAACGCATAACAAGAATCAATGGAGGCCCTCAGAACTGCACAAATGCAATTATGGGATGTCTATTTTTATTCCCGGTAGAATGTTCACACTTGAGAGCCGTAATACAGACATATTCTACCTGACACGGGCATGAAAGTTAACTTTTAAATTTGAACACAGATGGAATGAAAGAACACGCAGAACATGCACATTCCATACGTTATTTTCCTCTCTCTATACCTTTTACGCACCATTGCAAAGAGCAAGCAAGGCGGCTCCCCGGTATTGACCATAAAATTCCAGCCCGCTTACCATATTTACTCCCGGCTCGTTTTTATATTGCCGTGAGAAGCAGATAGACCGCAGGTCCAGAGAGAAGCAGACGCTGAGCTCTCCGGCGTGTCCACCTTGTTATAGTAGCCTATCCGCCCCGGCGCTCTATGTATTCAGAACCATCACATTCCGCCCCTTGGATCGGCACGAGGACTGATGAGGCGATGCTGGAGCACGCTAGAACACGACAGGTTGCGTGGCCAATGAGCGCCCCCTCATCTCTATGGCATGAATCTAGTGAAGGTTGTATCAGACCATCCGATAGGGGAATGGCCTTTGCTTGTCTGACGTCAGCTCCATGTTGTGGATATTGGAGGACAATTTTGTTTAAAGTGTGGTAAAACAATATCAATAAACACTATCATGAAAAATTAATAATTCAATTGTGCCAAATCAAATAGCCTGCATAAAAATTACAACATCGAAGTGTCCGTTTAAATTCTTGTGAGCTATTTAAGCACAAATGTGATAAACATGGCCCTATTCACTAATGAACAATGATTTGAATATGGACGTACAGTAATGTACAATAAGTGCTGTGTGAAAACATACGACCTCCTCATGATTATTTTATCTTAGTCCTAGTAGCCTATAGTGTGACAAGACACATTATTTAATGGCAATTTAGAGGTGCATGTGAAACACAACATTTGATGCTATAATGATAGGCCTATAGCCTAGTGCTTGGTTCAATGGGCCTTATAAATAACATAGACCTATAACCAAAGAGGTTCAACAATGACAAGAAGAAAACATGAGTTTCTGTCATGCTTTAGAAGTAAAAGAATAACACATTTCTTTAAGCAAAAAAAAAAGAAAAAGAAAAAAAATGAAATTGCACACAAAATCCTTAACTTGACCAGACTCACCAGACTTGGCATGAGGATAGCCTTTATCACTTTGCAGGCAGTCAGTAAAGGGGGAAAGGCTGGCGATTGAATCAAGGCCCAGGAGTCCAATTTGACTGTGCAATTCTACATTTTCATAAAGCCCATCACCTTAAGCCACGAAATGCAAAATCACCACACCCAGTCTGTGTGGTCCACAATGTGTAGTTACAACACATGGCCCACTACTGTAAATTGTTAGTTTTTGACAGTTGTAAACACTTCCTTTGTGGCTGCTGGTAGACTATCCTTTTGTGAAACCTTTTTAATTACAAACATTTACACTTAAACATTTATAAATTAAACATTTCACAACAAGGATGGCAACTCATGATGGAATAAAGTACCTACATGGGTATAATGTACTAAAATGTCAGTAAAAGTTCAAGCTGCCCATGTCTTACTTGCGTGTGATCTACTGAATTGTTAGACTGTGACAGTAAACACTCCTTTGTGGCTGATAGCATGACATTCAATATATAAATAAATTAAATAACATATTTCACAAAAGGGTCTTTTTGTCCCCAATTGATAATGCCCTTAGGTAGGCCTACTCCAGGGGTCTTCAACTTTTTTCTTCTGAGAACTACTTTGACAAAATCAACGTGGCTGAGAGCTACTCAACCCTTTACATCGGTGTTATAATTGAAAGTCGTGGAGATAAATGTTACATCCTTACGCACTAAAAGCACAGTGCAAACACTCCTCTAAAGGTGTCATATAAATTTATGAGAACAAAAATTTAGTTTGACCTTTATTAGTGCCTGGTGTGGTTTCATTGTAAAGGACAGAGCAATATGTTGGATGTAATTTCGTATAGGTTTAATACCTTTTGTGACTATGTTATGAGATTTATTTAGCTTTGCTTTGACCCTTTGACGAGCTACTCTTAAGTAGGTGGCTACCTGTTGGAGACCCCTGGCCTACATATGCTGAGTGCTTTAAATTTGCTGAAAACTTTCAGTAACTTAAACAGTAGTGCCATCTAGTGACTAAATCCAGACTTACAGTATCTGTGCACTCGATCCAATATCCAAAGCTGTTCACTCATACTCCAAGGCAATGTGGTAATGTAGCCTATATTCCCTATGATATTACATATGATAGGAGTACTGAATACTATGAAGAAGGGAGGCATTAGGTCATTTGTTGGAAGAAATATTATGGAAAATTCTTTGCTTTGGCTACAAGTTACACAGTAATGATAGAGATGATAAAGCGCACGCTATTCAATGTGAGACATTACTTGGTTAGCTCCTTAAGAGCATGAAGCTGAGCTGACCAATGGGCAAACATCTAGAGAATTTAGACTCTAAAAAGATAGTACATCTCTTCCTGATTTGTTGTATAGGCCTACACCTTCCTGATGTACTGTGTGAATGTCTAAGGGCACCAAGGACAGGAGGAGATTTCTATGATGATCCATTAACATAAGGCCTACTGTATATCAGCTGCAAGATGTGAACATGGACGCCACATCATGAAATAAATTCTGTTTCATCCCTTCACCACCAGGTGGTGACAGAAGCCCTGACTGCTGACATAAGAGCTCACTGTTGCCTTGAAAAACCTTTTCCCTTGTGTCTCGTTTTGACCCCTATGGAACATCTCCTCCACTGTGATAGAATTTCCTCTTTTGGAAACGCACACTGGGGGCATGAATTAAAGGTGTGGAGTTATTTTTAGACCTGGCTTACCGGGCTCTTTCTTAAGATATGTGTATGACTACCCCATATAAATGAGCTGATAATAAAGTATGACTAGGCTGGAACACTAGAGATGAACATTACTCCCTAGATAGCATGTGCTTTTTATGATGCAGCAATGTTCTTGTTCTATGCACTAAGACACACACAGACAGATCAGAGTTCAGAATCGCTGCGCTTCAGCACATAAAATAAGGAACTCTACCGGTTAATGGCCCTGAACATCTATTTTTGTCCCGAAGCCCTGCCTCCTCTTTTCGACTACCCAACTTGACACCAATTTGTTGTTATCTTGTTCATGAGTCGGATGTTAACACAAGCTCCTCCTCTGACCACTCCTGGGTTATACAACTGACAGTAAAAAAAAATGTTGTGAGTGGACAGAATGTTATCAATATCTCCGCTGACTAAAGTTCAGCAACAAGTCGAGCAATATCCTCTTATCAATACTGGAACTGTCAAACTTGTCATAACTTTGTATTGTACAGGTTGTGCCAATAGCACACCAGTGCTACCAAGGCCGAGATGGTGTTGGACCAACATATACATACAATAATAACATACCATGGGTTACAAACCCTACGGTGACCTCAGAGCTTGGACAGGATAATCCATAGGATGAACTGCTGTGCATGACTGACAGGGCTGCCAGACAACTCTGCCATTCCTGAAAAGCTTTTTTTTTTAACTAAATCACTTCCCTCCTTTCTAGGGGACATTCCTGATTTGACTACCAAATCGTGTTACATTTGAAGGGTTACATTTGAAGGGTGTATATGTCTTCCATTCCAAAAGTTAAGTTTATTTTCACCTCTCATAATTGATATAAAGTTTTATGTTTAAACAGCTAAACCCTCGAAAGAAAAGAAAGTTTACTGGAGCTTCTATTTCATTGGGATTAACCTTTTTTCAAATTAGTTTATTAAACCTTAGTTAATAATGACAACATGATATATAATAATAATAATAATAATAATAATAAGAAGAAGAAGAAGAAGAAGAAGAAGAAGAAGAACGATAATAATAACAATAATAATAATAATAAACTTTCAAACAAACATTTGTTCCTCCTTGATAATGTAGCCTACCTCAAAATTTTGTCCTAAAGTGAGCTTTACAATTTTGTACCACCTAATGATCACTGTGCCTGAATGACCACTGGGTTTGCCACCCTCCATCACTGCAGTTTCTCTTTGAAGTTTGAAGTTGTCTTATTTTTCAGGCTACACAGTTCAGGGGTTCATAAAAGAAACCCTTTTATGCTCTTAAAATGTAGCTCATCACTCTACATGAAAGTATTTGCAGAGAAAACTGTTTCTTTCTCTCCAATCACTGCCACACCTACCAGCCACTGTCTGTCCAAATACATAAATGCTGGATTAATGTCATATCATATAAAAATATTTGGTCATACGTTTTGCCATATAAAGATATTTGGTGTCATTTGTCAATATAGGACAAGAGCTCAACACACACTACATTTACATTCACAATAGCAACATTTTTAGGTTGTACTTTGCTTGAGACATGTCCAGTTGGTTTGTCCTAAGTTGAAATAACATTAGTATGATCAAGGTTCGACCTCCAAAAGAACTTTGGAATTACCCGAGACCTGGCACAAACCTACAGTGACGATGGCGCTGGTGACATGATGGTCCCTGTCTTTGATTGGCTGTCATGGATTTAGTGTGCAGTACTATGCACAGTCACCAGACTGGGGGAGATAGGGGGGCGCACAGACCTTGGGTGCAGGTGGTGCAGGTGGTTTTATAGTAAAACGTGCAGAGGACACCACTCACCTGCATTGATTTGCTGCGTGAGGGACCTCGCACGCACGCACACACGCACGCTCCACGCACGCACGCACACTCGCTCTCGTTCACGATAACGTCCTGGTGTAATCTTTGTTCAATCAGCAAACTGTACCCTTGTTGCAGTTGACGCGGCGCGCCTTCAGTCGCATGGCAGTTCCACTCACTCCTCATAACCCGCAAACGAAGACAGAGGATTTGTTTTCAGGGCGTTCGTTTTGCCTCTCGCTGTGATCTTGGATTTCCCTCGAGTAAGGTGAAGTGGTGGGGGCGGTCAGACGGGGTTTCCTCTATCTAAAATTCATACGGAGCAAGAAACGAAGGGGAATGGAGAAAATGGCACACATTTTGGTGAATGGTCAACCATGAAGACATCAGGTGCCTTGGAATCACAGTGATCACCAGATTAATGATGCCGCGATGAGTGAAGGTCAAGCGCTCCAACCAAAGGATATAGAGCTGCATTTTGACTGGGTTTGTTTTAATTAAGCGTTTCAGGTACTGCATACATAATGGGGCTGTGTTATAGTCTGCGTCCGACTCTCTGGGGAGATCCCGGCGGTTTCATGCCAGATTCCGAACAGCCAGCAGATTCGACCTTACCACTGCGCTCGAATCACGAGGACAAGGCAGAGGATACAAACGACATGGTGCCACCCCGCGAGTGTCTGTTCTGCCGTGGGAATTCCCGCAAGAATTCTAATCAAGCCATACGGCAGGGAGACATCACTGACGGAGTGCCAGTTCAAAATGGGAATGGAGGCGATGACCATGGCGGGAGGCTTCTCTTGCAGAAGCACAGTCCCCACAAACGAAACTTAGACAAACTGCTAGCCATGGAAAAAGCAGCCGCGAAAGAGGCAAAGAAAATCAGTATTCGCATTGACAGAGAACTGAAGGAGCAGAAAAAAGAATATCGGCAAACATACCGACTTCTTTTACTTGGTATGTGTCATTCCCACTCAGTGATTTGTCTCATATAGCCTGGTTCTTGCAGTAAATCTCATAGCACATTTATGCATTTCTTACCCTCCAATCACTTTCAAAAAGTGCTACTGCATTTGGGACGTGAGTAGACTAGATGATACAGAATGCTTGTCACCACTAATCTGGCACGTAGTCTAAGAAATAGCCACGGGACAAAGGTTGTGCATATTGATGGGCATATATGCTAGTAATCCTTGAGTATCAGTACACTGCATGCGACACCCCTAGTGTCTGTGTGGTGTCATGCCTTCAGATGCCAAGGCCAGTCATTTTTGTTTCCTGGCTTTAAGTCTTTTCCTAACATATCAATATGAATTGCTCTTTATAGTATTAGCCTATAAGAAAATTAGAAACCAGTCTGAAAAGGAAACAATAAAAAAGGAGCCATCTTAACTTACATGACTAATATAGCCTAACTAAAATGACAGGGATGAAATTACATTTAAAAGCCATAAAATGAATCATGTCCTGGTGTTGGCCTATCAACTGTGTGAGTTGAATGCTTTTATGATATGAGACTTGGTAATCGGTGTTAGAGTGAAGACAAGGACTGAATAAGGTCTAGATATCATCTTAAACGATTTCCACATGCACCCGTCCCACATTTTACAACCCTCTGGTTAGTGTCTGCATTTTATAGCAGGTGGCCATCTGTACAGTGTTGTGATAAAATTCAGTCATTGTTCAACAACTCTGATTGTAAGTAATTACGTAATGTCTACCTTGTGAAACATTAAGCAAATAGGCCTGCATTTTACCACATTGCTTGTCAGACCATCTTCACCTCACACGTGATTTATGTGAATACAGTGTGGCGATATATAGAAGAAAATGCAGTGTTGAGTCTGGAAATATAACCAAGACTGTTCCATTACATCTCACATGGCTTATGTAATAGTAATACAAAAAGAATGGTTTTAGTTTTTAGATGATCCATCTGATATCTTCAGGCCTACCTACATGGAATCTTGATCTGAGCAAAAAGCACTATGCCAGACAACCAACAACACAAGGACAGTCTCAGCTTTAGGGGCTGAACCCTGTAGTTGAGGATTGGTCCCTACTGTATCTTTCTTTGCCATTAAAGCAAAAGGGATAAATCAACCCATAGATAAATTAGTTAGATAAGGTACAAAAAGACAGAAAAATTAGGTACAGTGTAGACCAAATAGCAAACCAACCGCTAACGCTAAGTGATGATAAACGCAAGGAAACAGTCTCAGTTTAATTCTCCTACCGTATGTATACACCCTTCAGTTAGCATTGGCTATGGTACCATTTTCTCTCGTTCTTCTTTGTACTGACAGCACTCAGTGACCTCAAACAACAGGGCTATGGGTTGAGTTCTCCCAGACTTGTCTTTTAAATGACCACATTGAAAGCCCAGTGAAGTAGATTAGGGTGATCCATTGCTTGTGTTTTGACAGGACAGTTTCCATGGTTTCTTTTGTCCTCAGAGCCAAAGCATAGTCTGTCATAGCATTTTGAGCTAAAATATAACATATATAGGCCTAACTATATATATACATATAAATATTGCTATATACATACATATATAGACATGTATGTAGCATATATATTTCGCATGCATAAAGAGATCATATTTTGGCGAAAAGTTATGTGATGTATGTACACATAGTATGCAAACTGTGGCAGAAAATAAATAATCTCAATGCAAAATAGGGACATACACTAGATCACCTAATTAGTCATAACTCCTTGTTATAGCCAATGCTTGCTGACTTGCTTGTCTGAAACTGAACGTCTGAAAACTAGCCAAATATGTCTTACCTATGAAAGTGTGTCTGACAGGGGCAGAATGCCCAGATTAGCTCATGCCATGGAATACACTGATGACAAGTTGTTTTAGGCTTTACGGTTGTTCACTCCATGGCAACTTCAAAGACACACACAGGATTTAGCTTCCCGAAAACATCGCACAACATCAACCTTATCTAAATAATGAGCAATCATTTTGAACTCTCTTTCGCTCTCTCTCGCGCTCTCTCTCTCTCTCTTTCTGTCTATCTTTCTCTCTGTAGGCCTATTTACCATGATGGATAACTCAATAACACTTCCAGTAAAGCACAATTGGGAAATTCACGCTAAAGCAGTGGATGAGTCAACACAAACACTGTATATTACACCGAAAATCTCTAAAGGGTTGTCAAGAATTGCCATTAGAAAAGAAAGGCATTATGACATGACAGCACTCTGCAACAGAGCCATATCTCTGCTCTGCGACTTCTTGCAGAATTAGAATCTCAACCACAACAACAACAACAACAACAACAACAAAACTTTAGAGCTGGCATGTGTCACAGTGTCTTAGTTTGTTGCTATTGAATGACTTAATGGTTGAGATTTATTTATTATTGTGGAACCAGTTTAACAGACAAAAGTGAAACCAGCCATCCCACCAGCTTCATAAAGAGTTGTGGTGGTAACACGCCCGCTGTTGTCACTCTGTGTGTAATTCAGATATGGGTTATGAGTAGTCACCCCATTTGTGTTGGTGGGGTCAAATGATGACTCCAATTTCTCTAAATGTTTTTTTTTTCTCTAGTTGGCACTCGGTGAACTCACATTGGAATGCCTCTTAGCTGACAGCCTCTTGTGTAACATTTGTACCTGCATGCAGTATTTCAGCATTCCTGAGCGTCTCTTATCATAGACAGTAGTCATATGCATCAGAAGAGCATGTGTTCTAAGCGAAAGAACGAGGGCTGTATCAGTGGCGCTGGAACTCACCTGATTCCAGTAGTATGAATAAGCTGCGATATGTGTCATACTATCACTGTTGCTCTTCAATCATGTAGATTGGGTTGGGCCATTGACAGTTGTCATGATTAATGTAAGCCTTTGTGATCTCTTTGTAATTTCATACTGTCTATCATTATAAACACTGATTGACAGTAGGCTTTGGGTACTGTCCTCTGAGACAAAAAAAAATGCTTAAACGCTCAAATTAAGGATGCAAGGTATGAAAAGTATGCCCAGTAAAATGATACAAGAAGTCGTCTTCTCTTACTGTTAAGAATACAGTAAAAGGAATTAAGATGCCATACTTGTAATAGTTGTCATACCAGTGCTTTACCCCTTTAAAAGCTATTGAAACTTTAAAGCCCTATTGGGAAGGGACTAGTTTTATATGGGGAAGGGACTAGTTTTATATGGGGATGTGGAGTAAAGTAATTATTATCGGAGATTATTACCCTGTCAGAATGTGCCATGTACTGTAAGATGAAAATGCCAACATATATTTTGTATTATTAACAATCCATGCTCTGAACTGTAATACACATCGTATGCCACACAGTACCCATCTCTAACTCAAAGGTAAATTAGATTATTTATTTATTTATTTATTTACAAAGAATTAAACAAAATAGAAGGCTTGGGAATCTTAGCATGTTGCTTGCCTGCCTGTGGATAAGAGTTGTTTCAGCTAGCACTCCCAATCCTGCCTGTAAACATGTGGAGGTTGCTGTTTGTCATGGAAATCTTTGTTATGGAAATGTTCTTACTCAGATTGGCTTGCCTAATTCACCCAACAGCACACTAATCATATTTTTATCTCTCTCAGGAAATGATCTTTCTCTCTTTTTTCCAATTCATGGATGCATCTGGATAGCTATAAATGACAGGCAGGTGTGGATCAGTCATTTGTTCCACAAAAGAGGAGGAAGGATGTGTGATGTTAGTACTTTTATATATATATAAATGTGTGTGTGTGTGTGTGTGTGTGTGTGTGTGTGTGTGTGTGTGTGTGTGTAGCAACACACATGTATGTCTGGGAGGACTGACTCACTCTTGCTTTATGCTGTCAACACTGTCTGTGGCACAGGGAAGAGCCTAACTCACCTAGCGTTCTCCACCAAAATACTTTCTTTCCAACCTCTCAGGGAAACCGCCTCCCCCAGCTGTCCTTAAATTAGTCCATTAAAATAGTATTACAATCAGCTATTTGCGGGTAGATTAGCTCAGTTTTAACACTGTCGCTCTTCCCCCTCGTCAGCCTTGATGACCAAAGGATGGGGCACTTTTACATTGCTGTGTTTACAATGTCAATACATATTATAACCGGTTCTTCTTCATACAGTATGTGTTTACATCTCCAGTGACTACATCTTGTCACAGCTAGTCTCCTTGGTTGAGGAAGTCAAAATACCGTTTGTGTTTGCAGTTGGTCTATATTTTTCACAGATCACCTGCAATAGCCACATCATTTCTCTGTTGAATCCACATCTGTTCAAGTGATCCAGAATTTTTTACAGAGTTCTATCTGAGACATTTAAGATGATCACATTAAGGAGGACAGATTAATAAGGGAAGATGGTGGCGATTACTGTCAGATCAATAAACCAGACGATAAACTGTTCTACAATATCTTTCTAGCATGTGAAGTCTTGAAGGATCAAAATGTATAAACACAAACACTGGGAATTTCCTTCCCATAATATCCCTCTTAATGACTCATTTGTTTCCCGCAAAAGGAAACAAATGAGTCAAAATAGGGATTGTATCCATTATGTAGAATGTTCCATGGAAGGATTATACTGTAAGTCTTTCTTACACAGATCTTTGGAAGCGAGTTAACTGTGAGTCCCTCTGTCGAAAAGGGTCATCCCAGGTTGAGTCTCACATACGCTGACACACACACACACACTCACACTGTTGCACACATACATACATACAGTACATACATACAAGATCTACCTAACTGCAGACCACCATCCCATATTGCAGCATACAAATACACACACACACACACACGCACACACAGAAGCACACAAATACTGTATATTGTCAGTACACATGCACAAACATACTGTAGATAACTTAAAGGAACACGCCACCGACTTTCCATACTTAACTACGTTCTTGCCTGTTCGTAGACGAGTAGATCCATACCTCT
>JASCQY010000155.1:0-19087 GCA_030264315.1 Sardinella tawilis
CTGTCATTAGCACCACAGGAAGTAACTTTACCCTGCTGCGTTACCCTCCTGGGCTGCGTGACATAGGCCCATTGCCACCTATTGCTGGCACAATATGTTTCTATATGGATGCAGAGAAACAGAAGCTGGATGATGCTTTGGCACAGTATAGGTCCAGCTCAGCTTGCCGCTTCTATAGTTATACAGTAGGGATGTACCCAAAAGGGTTCAGGTTCGGAATCTGTCAAGTATTGGACTTTTCAACGGGGTTCAGTTTCTGCCCAACTTCAGGACATGAACCAGAGCGCACCCTGTAGTGACCTCGCAGGCCTCTCATTTCTGAACAGAATGGTTTTAGGGAAAGAGCAAAGAAATCGTACATTTCCTGTGATGAGGCAAACATGACGGAGCAGACTTTTCACATGTTTCACAGGCAATGCATGACGCGTGTTCCTCAGCACAATTATCTTACAGCAGCTACGGATGGGCCAGTTAAATTACCTGAGCAGGCATGTAGAAACTCCAGTCTCGATTACATTTGATAGATGTTCACTTATGTGTGATCCAACAAAAAAATGTAGTTTCAATTTTAAAGTTGCCCTTCTAAAGGGTCGTTTAAATTGTTCTCTGAGGTTCCTGTCCAGACATGCAACAAAAAACGACACTGCTGCTCTTCCTGTTATCTTAATTTTACAAATTTTCAGTGATCTGGCATAATTAGGATTCTGTGGGGCAGGCACTAATCCAATACAAGAAAGTACAGATTATGTGATGATTCAATTCTGTTAGCCAATAACTATTGAGATGAAAGCTACATAAAACTTTGAATTGGCCTTATTTCTACATTCTTCATTGCCTATAAAATAGTATTACATTTTCACATGCACCATATAACAAACGTGTAACAAACTTTTTTCTTGGCTAGGGGATGGAGAATAGGATCTTCAGAAGAAAAGAGAATTGTAAGCTTAGTGCCTGAACATGTCTGGATGAATGTTCTAGGATTTGATATTCAATTTCGGATTCTGGCAAATCTCAGACAGTAGATGCAGGATTCAGCCGAACCCCAAAAAAATCAGGATTCAGTACTTCCCTACTTATTCAGTTAAGCTCTGAATCATTAGGCCCTTTGTTTAAAATTGCACAAAAATGCTTATCATACAGTAACTGTGGTGTTGGGAGAAAAAAAACTTTTCCTTAGAAAGTAAGCCAGACTTGAGAATACAGTAGTCCCCGTGGTAAGATGAAATGCTTTGGGGGGGGGGGGGGGGGGCGATGTGTTAACAGCTTGAATATGGAGATCTCCTACATGCTAAGATGGGGACTGTTAATGGGACAAAGGAGGACTGAGGATTACCTACTTTTCACACACACACACACACATGCACACACGCACACTGACACACATTCCTCAAATAAACATCCAGTTGTCTCTCTTATAATCAAGTGTCTGTAATAATGTAAGAGTGAGATTTAAACATGTAATGCAGCCCTTAATGGGTGTGACCATTTCAAATGATACCATTGTATGTATGTGGATTTAGTCTCGGTATCTGTGTGTCCACTCACTGCTTGTTTAACTTTCACACCCTTGCCTCCATTCTGTCTCTCTCTCCCTCTCCCTCTCCTTCTCCCTCTCCCTCTCTCTCTCTCTCTCTCCCTCCCTCTCTCTCCCCTTGTCTTGCTCTCCCCCTCACTCCCACCCCCAGAAGCCAGAGAACCAGAAGCCGGTCCCTGCAGTGCCAAAGAAGCCCGGGAAGAGCAGGCCGGCGCTGGGCCGCGAGAAGAGCAGCGACTCCGCCGCCGACAAGCAGCGGCAGGAGGCCCGCAAGCGGCTGATGGCCGCTAAGAGGGCAGCGTCCGTCAAGCAGAACTCCGCCACAGAGAGCGCCGACAGCATCGAGATCTACGTCCCCGAGGCCCAGACGCGACTCTGAGAGAGGGAGCAAGAGAAATCAGGCGGGGGTTTGCGAGGGGTGGGGGCATAGTGTTAAGATTAGTTACACATTAGGACAAGGCAAAGGCAAAAACAAAACTGGCGAAAGGTAGAGAGAGAGAGAGAGATGTAAGGCTTGGATGAGATGGAGGGATGAAAGGAGAGGGAGAGGGAAAGAAAGGGGGAGAGCATACATGATCGGAGGAGAGACCAGGAACAATACGGAAAGAGCTCTTTGGCCTCCAGTCTGCCGTCACAGGGAAAATACCATTCTTTTCTTTTGTATTGTCAAGACAGTACTTGCTTGAAAGGAAAAACAAACAAAACAACATAAAAAAAAACAAAACAAAACAAAATCCAGAGGGATGGAAGGTCTAAAAAAAAAAGAATAATAATCAAGAAATCAAGACTGAGGCGACAGGACTCTGGAGAAGAGGATGCACTGACAGTGGCCCTCTCCACACCGGCTACCAAGGAAAACCTCACGCAGACTTCACCATTAGTACTCCAATTACTATTGTTATTATTATTATTATTGTTATTATTATTGTTAATATAATTATTATTAAAATGGTTATTGATAATATTATCTCCTTTAAAAAAAGAATCTATATCAGACTGATTTAAATGTTCTAATATCTTGGATAAGAGATCTTCTAATGTGTGGACTGGGAAGAAGCCACTTGTTGTTTTGGCTCCCACCTCACTCGACCCCCCCACCCCCACCCCCTTTACCCCAGCTCGGTAGTCTGCACAGAACTCCTTGTAAAGCACTGCAAAATGCACACACTCACTCACGCACCAACACTCACTCCACAAACACATACACATACACACACACACACACACACACACACACACACACTCCAACTTGCGTAACACATACTCGCTCAGTGGAATACTTTTTTTTTTTTTTTTTTTTTTTTGTCATGTTGTCATGTCTGACCCTTCACAATCAGTCTTCCTGTTCTTGCCCCCCTCCCCCCTCTACTTTCTTTTATTCTTTGTGTGCTGTTTTTTTAACGTATATGCCTGGAGTGGCATCCAGTCTGGGCTCAAATCCCCCCTCACCCTCCTGTGGGAGCAGAATGGAGGAGGGGGTATTGGGAGAATCCAAATGGAGTGAGGAGAGAGCTGGGCCCAGGCCCTGAAGGCCCTGTGACATTCCAACATGCAGACAAAAACAAGACGCCACACACACACACACACACACACACACACACACACACCAATAATTGATTCATCACCACCTTTCTTTTTTTCTTGCACCCAGAAATGTCCTCTCTGTCTCTCCATCAGACAGTCTTGACTTATTCTGATGTTTTGTGCAGAAGTGTGTGGTACCTCTGTTTAACAATATGCCTCTCTGCCATGCAAAGATGTTCCCAGCCAATGCCCACCATTTTGTTTTACTGTTTTTGTTTGTCCCTTTCCGGGGGGGGGGTGTTGAAGCAACAGCCATTTTGTGACTTCAGGTCACCTAGTCACAACACCCCGCTATTGTCGCTATTGTTTTATCACCAGGTGTGACCCTCCCTGTGTCTGTCTAAGCAAGACATCTCCACAATTGTCATCATTCACTCCAGATTTGGGTCCCTGTCATTCAGAACATGCATCTCTACCTTTCAACAGATTTTTTTTCCTCTTCACTGTCAGTGTTCAACTCCAAAGCTGGTCCATTACATGGGGATTAGAACATTTAAATGTTCAACAAAAAAAGTGTGAATGCAGCAGAATGAAAGTATACTATTTAGCTAGCGGAATTATTTAGTTTTTTTAAGCTAATGAAAGTTTAGTTTTGATAGAAGGTCTAATCCGCATACGTAGCCCCAACAGGACTGGGAGACGCTCTTGATTTCAGTCTTGTCCCTCTCGTCAAGCTCTTGTTGGGCTCTTCTCACAAATGACAAGGCAACGCTTCTGGAATGTTTTCTTACATCAGCCATGATCCTATCATGCAGATGATCCATGAACTGTACCTTCATATATACCTTCATGTTTTCTAGGAACATTGGTCATTGCCTGCCCCTAGTGGTAAGCTTGTAGCACTACACAGATGGTATATTATTTCAGGAGGGGCTTATTTCCCCCCTTCCCAGTCTTTGGCATGTCCAAACACTTTTCAGCGTATTTGAAAAACCACTAATGGGGGCTGGCTGATTGTTCAAGATATTTGCCCCATCATGGGTTGTAGCATTCATTACGCATGTGCTAATACTGTTTTTGCACTCGCTACAGCCTTTCTAGCCAATCTTTCCCTGTACATCAGAATGAAGTAAGGCAAAAAAAAAAAAGATATTTGCTCTTATTTTTTGTAATTGTGTTGTCTACCCATTTGCCATTGTTGCTCCTTTCCTCCATACGCCGACCAAGCAATCTGCACATGTTTTTATATTTGAAACAAAAAAAGATCAATCATTAAATTCAGTTACACTACACTCATCTTTTTGTCATTGTTTCTCCCACTGTGCATATGCATGGGTTTGCTGTCCTCATCAAGAAAATGGAATCTAATGAAGCCTTTATTATCGGATCAAACTTCTACCTGCCTGACTCGACAAGCAAAATATTTGGTCTTGTTCCAAGTTACTAATTGAAATGAATACTGAAATATTAACAAGTACTGTTATAAATGTAGGTTTTTGTAGACTTCCTTCTGTTAATCTCTTTTTGTATGTTCAGTGTATTCCATCACTATTGCAATAGAATTTCATCTTTAAAAGGCCATGCTTTTAAATATCTAAAGCACAATAATATGTTGCATGGTATTTCAAGACCGTTGCAACTGAAAAACATGTATTTGTGCAACAAGTGCATATTTCCACTGTGAGAGAGTGTGATTGACTTAATTTTGCTAAGACAACTGGTGGTTGACATACTTTACTAGTCTATGAAACCACAATAGTATCTTTGTCGTGGCTGTCATTCAGTAGGAAACAGCCCGCTGCAGATTCAGTGGCACTTTGCTGTTTTTATCTCATCAGTGGCCACTAGAGGGAGGTAGACAATCTTCAGTTGTCAAGTCCTCTAAATGGTAGATCTTATCAGCTGGCCATAGACCAGAGCAATTTTCTCAATGAAATGACTTATGTGTCAGAGGTTGATGGATTCCACTGCCATATATTTTCATGCCATTCATTCACAAGCCTGTTTTGGATCAAATTTATTCATTTTAGTTCATCATTTTAGTTTGTTTAGTATTGTTTGTAATCTAAAAAGGTTTGACATGCATGACGCTGCAATGCGTCACGATCTTATTTCAGAATGAGACACCTCCTGATTGCCTCACAGTTGAGCTCGTTTAAGAGAAATATTCCCCAGATGCATCATGCCATTATGTCTGTCAACTGTGACGCTGTTTCTTTGTCACCAGGTCTCATTTCATTGTTTGACAGTTCACTCCAAGTCATGGCATTATTTCCCTCTCTATTACATGTGATGTATGCAGTAGTTGCTTCTCCATTCCCTTTAGACCCAATGGAGCTGAAAGGCCTCTCAAACAGACCCAAGTTGACTCAAGCAGAAAGAGGGGGTCGGGTTACCATGCAAAAATCTCATCCTTCCTGCGGCTCCCTTGACTCCCCTCTGTCTGTCCCACACAAGACAAACGATCACCTCAGTGCTTCCCTTAAGCCTGGCCTATCAATTGTCTCATTCATTCTGCCTTATTAAAGTTCAAGATTTTACCCTAACTGTCCCTGTAGACTGCTCCACTTCAGACAGGATGTATGTGTAAGTGAGTAGTAGTAGTAGTGATAGTTTTTTGCATAGGAAAAGCTCAGGGTCGTCCACCCCTCCCTACAGGACAACAAACACAAAATGGCCTCCTGATAGTGGGCTATTGTGTGTGCTGTTTTGTGTTTGCCGGCTGGTGATGGTCCCTCTGCCCTGTTAAGGGCCTGTGTGAAAGAGGCTCTGTGTGATTCCTGCAGGCTCCTTCCATTTGGCGTGGAGGGCATCGTTCACACCTCCAGGGGCTTTGTGTGCTGACGGCCTGATGTTTATCCCACACGGCAGACCCCGGCCCTGCTGCGTAGCTGACAGCTTTGGCAGCTTGTTTGGGAGAAGACAGCTTTAATACTGGGGACCTGTGTGCCAGTGGCTTGATTTTCTTAAGACCGTCACACGGAAATGGCCAAGTTGTGATGAAAACGAAGAAACTGTATTTATATATTGGGCTGGGTTTTGTTAGAGTGCAATAATTTTCTGCACTGTCTGCAGTTTTTCATGGATGTCTGAGTGTTTTTGAGAACAAAAGGCGTCACAGTCATCTCTCAGTTGAAAAATCAAGACAGTGAAGGCAAAGGGTTTTTTTTGAAGGGGGGGGGGGGTTATATATATGTTGTCACTCCACAGGCATTTGCACCAGCCCAAGCTGTCACAACTGATGTTAGTGACGAGAGACAAGTTTGTCAACAAACACATCAACATACCGGTTTTGTCTATACCTGTAAGTGGAATTCAAATCATCATTTGACAAAGCAGAATGATCGTGAGGGGGAAGGTTGGGACGTAATGCCCTTGGAAATCTACCCGATGGTCTGCAGTGCACAGGAAACATCAGTCCAGCGGCCCATGACTACTGTCACAGCCAGTCACAGCATGTCAACGGGAAGGGCTTTGTGTGGGAGGGAAAATGCACTGGGTTGGCTTGTCTCTCCTGTACAAACCAAAAAGAAAAACACTTTTCACAGTGGTCAAACTATCAACTGACTGTCAGTTTTTTGATTACTCTGAAGTATCCCTTTTCACTAGAGGCTAAAGAGAGGGATTCCACTGAGGACTAACAGATGACAGACACTGGCACTAAACTGCCATGGATGGGCCATTTCCCCATGTGTAATTATGGCCGATTGTGCGATGATAATTTTGTCCTAAAATACACACTCTGTGCGTCACTTACTGAAGTGAGAGCAGTATTTTGTCGAGCCAGAGCTCTTGTTGGAGTCAGTGACTGCAGGATTGCAGTCTCGCCCAGGCATCTGGCCAGGCGAATGCTTCTCTTCATGCTTCATTCTTCAAAACCACAAGTATTCTACACATAACTTAGAATAGTGAATCACCTCCGGGTTTACATTCAGTGCAATGTATTTTGCGTTAAGAGGAGGTTCACTGTCTGTTTGACTATTGCTTCAAATTCAGTATCAAGTTTAGATTCTTGGCTTCTCTTTTATTTGATGGTTTTGATGATCAAATTTTGCCCTCCATGTACTGAATATTGTTAGTTTCACCAAGTCTCTAATCTGTGAAGAGCATAAAGGTATTTCATCCAAACAAATCTCTCTGTCATCTCCAGATGTATGTTTCATAAGTTTTACTTGTCTGTTGTTTATCAATGTTTTATCTCCATGTCCTATATTCATGAGAATTACAAGGGGATCTTCATGGCTCATACAGTATTGAGGTGAATAGCACTGAAAACTTGCCCAAAAAAGAGCACCTTTCTCCTTTGTATGCATTTTAGTCTCTCTCCATAACTTTTAACACTATGGGTCTTGATTGCTGGACATGAAGACGTTTGTTTTTATTATATTGTTATTATTTTCAGGATGATGATGGATTCTCTCTCTTGCTTGGAATCGAACTGATCCTCTTTTTTCCCAAACACTCTTGGGATCTTTGCGTGAATGACTGACTGACTGACAGCACAATGTTAACACGGCTAGGCAATAAACAAGAGCCTGTCCGGCCACAGCAGCCTCAACAAAGGGATGCCTGGTTGTGTGCATCTATGCTTGGATTCAGGGCTGGTGGCTCCTGTGCTGGTCCTTTGGTTCAACATGCAAAAATAAGCCTGTCGTTCTTTGCCTGGCTGTACTTACTCATCAACTCATCAGATTCTGTGGGACAGGAGTTGGGGGATGAAGGGCGAATGCTGACCGTACTCTTACTGCAAGAGTTTGTAGCAAAAAAAAGAAAAAGAAAATAAACAAATTAATTATTACTACCATAACAATTGATAATCAATATTTTATGAGACAAGCACATATTTTAATGACTAGGATTTCAGTATATATTATGCTATACAAAGTTAGACTGTGTATGTCAGGGTTTTTGGATTAGTAATTAATAAAAACTTTAAAAGAACTGCATTAAAACTATTATTGTCTCTATAATTTTTATAATGTTCAGAAGTTTTTTGTTTGTTTATTTGCTTGTTTTTTTTTTTTTGTTTTGTTTTTTTTAAATCAGTCCTTTTTGTGTCACCCATGTTCACAACATTGTAAGGCAATGAGAGTGTTTTCAGAAAGGGGTCAAATCTGCTCAGTGAGGGAAAGATATGAGTCGGAGTGTCCAATGCAAGTAGGAGTGGGTGCCTTCAAAATGATGAGCTCATGAATGCTGAAAGCTGAAAATGAAAAGTTTAAAGGCAATGCCCAGTTCTGTAGCAGTTTGCATCAGTACACTTAATATTGACACACTAACATGATTTTGTCCAGTATGCAAAGAATTACAATAAAATATAAATGCTTTCTCACTAATCACTTTTGGTCCTTGGAACTAATTTGAACTTCAACGTTGTCCAAAAAAAAAAAAATGTGTCAACACTCATCACAGGCCTGTTCGTTTGATAAGGCAACACATAATCTGTTATTCAGCAAATTAATGTTACACATCGGCTAGATTTCCTTCTTATTGATTGTGATAGCAATGCTACAAAACAATCGTTGATAAATCTGTCTTTGTAGGTCACAGGCGAAGACACCTTTAGACAAGAAAGTAGGCCTATGCGCTCCTTTTGGTGGCATTCCATTGACAAATTCCACTGCGAGAGTCCAACTGTTTTGGTCTCGCACACTGCGTCACCAGAAAAACAATGACAAAGCTGCTACAATGTTATCCAATCGATTGAATGCGAAATCTTAGACGATCTTCAGAAAATAAATTTATTATTTAAATGAACAAATTGATGCATTTCTCTATCGGATAACCACCAATAGGTAAATTATGAGAAAGTAAACGTGCGTTTAATTTGACGGGGCCGTGATGTAATAAATAAATTGAAAACAGCTCAAGTTATTTAGTCACTTTTTGAATGAAATGCGTCTCTGGCAGTCAGTCAGTTGTGATGACACTGACTTGTCTGCTGTGGAACACGGTCTATGATTGGATCCCGGCACCACAGAGGAGGGTTTAGACGCTACTGTCAGCTGCCAGCAGACCAGCCAAGAAAGCTGGCGGAGATAGCTGCAGGTAAAAGGATCAAACCGCACATCAACAAAACGCGTTTTTGAGAAATATTTATGGCCATGGAAAGCAACGTTCCTGCTGAACTAGCCTCTAAGAGAAATATTAATATCGACAGAAACTAAACGCTGACGGTACGTCGTGAGAAAATTAGTCAGTCAAACGTGTGCAACACCTTGTGCTTGGCAGAAGAAAAGCCCGTTGTCACCGTTTTGTGGACGACACGCGTTTTCCTAAGGAACTTCGAAGATAGCGGCCCGTTTTCAGACCAGCCACAAACAATGAAGCCAGTTAAACGAGGTAGGTACAAATGGGTTATATTTTCCCTTTTTCGTTGAAGCCGTATTCTGTTTCTGGTGAGGATTCCGCCTGTTGGTTTTAAAAGGAATGTGGCTTTTTGTCGTGAGCAAATGCAGCGTGTGTGTTTGTGTTTGAATTTGGAGGGACAGCTAACCAGCTAGTTGTCTTTAGAAGCGAGCATGGTGTCCATCTGGCGGAGCCACGGCGAACAGTCGTGTTGGCTTTGGTTGTGCGTTTGCATGAGGACTCTTTGTACATTTATTTAAGGAATGTAGGGCACCACGCTAACAGATTTAAACGTTTTAGTCGGTCGGATTTCCAGCAAGTGATTATTTATTATGCTCTCACTGGGTCGTGAAATCTGGCTTATTGATATAACCTTATCACAGTGAAAGATGTTACATTTGATTGTATGCTGATGTTAACGTTATGTAAACCCCTGGTCGCCTCGTCGCATCAAAGAAAGGAATTGCTTTCCTAGCTTGCGAGTTTGAATTGAAAGGGGGATTTCCAGTCGTCGTCCTTCTGCATTTAGCTAGCGTGTGGCATTGTTTGCTAGCTAACGTTAGCTCATGGTAGCTTGTCTTGAAAAGTTTCCCTTGTCTGCTGGAAATTCCAGGCCCTAGAAATCGGCATGTGTGGCGAATAACGTTTGACATGTAATGCATAGTTTGCTTTATGACCCATTTTCCTTTCCGAAGCTTAGCATTACCATATGGCACTTATATTCTAACTTAACTTAAAAGGAACATTTGGGTAACGTAAACATTAACCAAAGAAGTGGAGGAACAAAAGTAAGCTATGGTTACTTTGTTAGCATAACTTAGCGAGCTAGCTTGCTAACGGATTCAAAGAAACAATGGATGGCGACCCAGTAACTATATCTGTAGTTCCAAAACTAACAATAAAACGACTTTTGCTGGTAATAATGAGCCCACCATTTCTAATTATCTTGCCTTAATATAACGGTTGAAGGTATATGTCGGGGTAACGTTGTAGAACTGCAGTGAAACATATTTTATCTTTGGTAATTTGCGAGTTAAGAAAGTTTTTCCCCCCACACTGTTTGACAGGGAAGGATTATCTCAACCCAACCCACGCACCCCGACCAAGAACATCTGTCAAGTCTTTCAACGTTATTTCCATGTGGCTAACTTACGAAACCAGACAATGCGTCGAAGTCGCATTATTTATCTTTTTTTTTTTTTTAACTAATTACAGCAATCGAGACAAGACTTGAGATTTGACACGCAACAACATGCGTCGCAAACAAGTCACTTTACTATGTTAAACCAGCTTCAGTTCGCTAGACTTGAAACAAAGCATTTTTTTCGTTCCAATTTCAGCGACCTTTAAACACAATATCACCACTAGCACACGTTGCTGGCTAAACATGAAGTTGAAAAGACGTAAAGACTTGTCTATTGAGGGGGCCAGTAATCGCAAATCCTCGCTGTTTCAGATGCATATTGACGCACACCATCTCCTTTGTTAGCAGAGTGAGACTCAGGAACTCCCACATTCTGGCTTCTTCGGAGGGTCTCGGGTTACACCAGCAGACAGGGACATTTTGGGCTACTGCAATTCCCAGTCTCCCAGCAAAGCAGGGCCAACTCAAAGCATTGTTTTTGAAGCGTATATGAACAGCACTAGTCACAATTAAATAAACACAAATGATTAACCATCCACAAGTTCAGCAATAAAAAGGGGGAACTTATAATTGTTGCTTTCACTTCAGTGCCTCACAATCGCGCGACACAATTTAAGTCGCTATACCAGCTGTCGTCAAAATTGGAAGCGGGAAGCCAAACTCTTTGTTTACGTAGATCTGGGTCGTACAAAGTGCCCTGGGGAGCCCGACTTTATTGCTGTTTACTCTGACACTTTTTCTTTTTGTACCATATAAGCTCGAAAGTAAAATATAAATGTCATTGTCAGTTTAGTGCATTTTGATATAATTGTTTTGATCCTGTAGGGTTGAATAGTTGCTTGACTTTTATTTATTGCTTAAATCATGTCAGCTGAATCTGGAGCAGTTGCTCCTTATCAGTGTGCCCTGGTTCAATTTCAGTGTCTGTCAACTGCCTCTGTAACAGTTGTTATTTTCTGTGTGCTCAGCACTGGAGGAGGAACGAGGTGGAGAGACCGAGTATTCAGCCATGTCAGACAGCGACGCAGGTGAAGATGAGGGTTACCCCTTGGACCTGTCCAGCGGGGGAGCCGGAGGAGCTGGGGGCTCAGGGAAGCGCCGCCGTCGCGGGAACTTGCCCAAGGAAGCGGTGCAGGTCCTGAAGAGTTGGCTGTACGAGCACCGCTTCAATGCCTACCCTTCCGAACAGGAGAAGCTCAGTCTCTCCGGACAGACCAACCTGTCTGTGCTTCAGGTGAACACAAAACCACTTGCGTCTTGTGAAACATGACTTCACCTTATCATTGCATGTGTGTGGCCCCACATACAGTTCTGTATGAATGTTCAGATACAAAGTCTGACAGAAAGTACAATAGATAGGCTCTGCTGACTCAGGTGGTGGAAGTAGGTCAGTGCATAACTGCGTCATCAAAGTAAACCAAGTCAGACTTTTCCAGCAGAGGAATAAAACAATCAGCTCGTGTTCTAACTTGCACTCAAGACTAGCTTGAAACACACGAGGTGCCATCCCAGTTTCCAACCACCCCTGGTAGTAGACGCTGAAGTAGTGAAGGCAGGCAGCTTGTCCTTGAGAGTGGATTGCTGGTGTTTTGTCAGTGCGTTGGAATGCAGTCGGCTGGGGCCTTTGCTCTCTGTGTCTGGGGCAGATCACAGCACAGCCTTCATTAGGGCCAGCTGTCTGTGCGCTGCAGTGCCAAGGCAGGGCCACCAGGGGGCGGGCGGAGCACACGGCATGGCACGCTGACTAACTCGATCACTGACAGCAGGACAAAGGGAGAGGGCCTGTCAGTGAGCAGCAGACATTCCCTCCACATGAGTGGACGGATGTCCCGTAGTGATGTTTTGCCAAAGCGTGATTGACATTCTACTTTGAACTCAGTCTATTTCTGCTCTAGCTATTGAACTCTTTTGTTTCTTTCTTTCATCTAGTCTTCTGTTTTATATATATTTTCATATACTTTCATTATTTATTTATCTTTTTGTTTTTGTGTTTGTCTTTCCTTTTCCCTCTTCTCATTTAATTATATATTTCCGACATAACAAATTCACAATCTTTTTTTCTATCTGATTTCCTCGAATGCTTAAGTTAAGTCCTAAATTGCTACGCAGATTTGTAACGGTTTCTCAATTGTCGTCTCAGATCTGTAACTGGTTCATCAATGCGCGGAGGCGCCTGCTTCCAGACCTGCTTCGCAAGGACGGGAAGGACCCCACCCAGTTCACCATCTCGCGTCGCGCCGGCAAGGCCGAGGGTCGCCACTCCAGCGGTGGCAGCAGCAGCAACGGAGCCGGAGGCCCCAGTTCCCCGGAGAGCCCGGCCCCCCCCTCGCTACCGGCGCTGCGCCCCTCCGTCATCAGGCCCGCTCCCACGCTCGACCTCAGCCTCCTGGGCAACACGGCCACGGCCATCCTCACCGGCGCCGGCTGCCTCCCGGGCAGGGACGGCCCCGTGCGAGCCCTCATGCAGGTGGACACGCAGGGCCTGCTGAAGAAGGAGCCCCGCCCTGGGCACCGGAGCGACGAGCTCTCCCCCATCACCGCCGCCGCCACCACCACCACTCACTCAAGCTCCAACCCCTCCGCCGTGACCTCCATACCCCCACCTGCTGCCACCACCACCTCCATTCCCAGTCTGGGCACTGCCAGCCCAACAGGGGGCCTCTTCAACACGCCTCCCCCCACCCCTCCGGAGCTGTGCCCCTCGCAGGACTTCAGCGACCTCAAGCTGCTGGTGGAGGCGGCGCTGCAGCGGGCCGCCGAGCAGGAGCACCAGAAGAGGCAGGAGAAGCAGACGATGATCCTGTCGGCGCTGCCCGCGTCCGCCACGCCGTCCCCCGAGCCGGCCGCCAAGCCCTGCATAGTCCGAGCCGGCAAGGCCGAGCAACAGGTACCCCCGGCCGCCCCCGCGACCGCCCCAAGCAGGGACTCCAGCATCCAGCTGAGCCCGCTGGAGAAGCCTGTGCTCCCGGTGTCCGTGCCCGTGTACGGCTCCCAGTCCCCGCTGCCCCAGGCCCTGCAGCAGGGAGCTGGCGCCACGGTAATGGCCAGCTCGCCCGTCAGCTGCCAGGCGGGTACGTGGAGCGTGGTGCGTAGCGATGTCAGACAGGCAGCCGCGGTCGCCGCCTCCGTCACAGCCAGCCCCAGCGCCACACAAGCCGTGTGGAGCCACTCCCTGCACACAGTCTCGGAGAAGGTCAACTAAAGAGCAGCAGTGACAGAGGTGTGTGTGTGTGTGTGTGTGTGTGTGTGTGTGTGTGTGTGTGTGTGTGTGTGTTTGTGAGCTCGTGCATGCATGTCTGGGAGAAGTAAGAGGGGGGGAAAAGAGCGAAAACTTTCCACCGTTAAACAAAACTCCAGGGAGTAGCTAACATTCCCAGTCCTCAGTCTGACCAACCCCCCCCCAAATGAAATCCTCCTCAAACCCCAGTCCCCAACCTCCCCACCCCAACCCTCGACTCAAACTGACATTTCACCTCTTCCTCTGGCGTGGCCTCTGGCTATATGTGTCCCTGCATCTTAAAGGGGCCTTCTACTGCTTAAAGAACAATGGCAGGGGCACGCTGGCCTACCATGTTGTTACATTTCTGAGAGGAGGCAGTGGCGTCCCGCAGGGGACTTGTCGATTAAAGGCCAGCTGTGGTAGTTGCCTCGGTAGTGTAAGTCCTGTGGTGGGAAGAGAGAAGAGAGACTGGCCTCCTGGTCCTAACACCCGCCTCCATGAGAGGGCCAGAGACAACCTCCTCAGAAGTGCTTTTTACTCAAAGGTTTATCAGGACATTTTAGGACTTTGTAAGACTTTTGTTTTCTCTGTTGTGTAGTTTTTTTGTTTGTTTTTGTTTTGTTTTTGTTTTGTTTTTTTACATGAAGGAGGTGGTGGGACTACTCTGCAGCAGGTCAGTTAAAAAAAAAAAAAAAAAAACACTCCTACATCCATAGCTTTGTAGCAGAAACGTATGGATTGTGATTGTTTAGACACACTACAAATTCTCCTTGTGCTTTGGACCAAGACGGGAATCGCTGGAAGAATCCACATTACACTAGGCATTTTTAAATTTCCTCCTCCTCACTGTAACTCATCTTCGGACTGTGAATGGACCATCTTGTGAAGTCATGGTCTCTTTGACATAGCAAGCAAAGCCTACCAGCATAGCAGAGCCGCACGGCTGTCACGCAATAGACTTTACACATCTGAATGCTGTTCTCACATAGTTACTGTACTTCACACCAACGTCACCAGCAACACTCATGAATGGATGTGTGTATGTGTGCGTGTATGTCTCTCTGTCTGTCTGTCTGTCGGGTTTGAATGACTGTCATACATACTGCACTTTATTTCTCAGATCATTATCAAATGGGCCCAGATGTTTGGGCGTTTTCCGCCTGTTTTCAAAAGAACCAACTCGACTCCTTCAGCCACACTGATTGTAATCTCAACATGCTGCCTTGCTATGTATGCTAGAGAGGGTGTGAGATTTACAAAGTATACCGACTGACTGCCTAAAAGTCTCTGAAACAGGAGGGGGGAGGGGGGGGAAGAGAACCTGGGGTACAAAGACATTCTAATCTGTCCATTTTGTCAGAAGTGTTGTACCAAAATGGCTTTGCAGTGTAGGGAAAGGAAATGAGAAGAAATCCCCTCTAATAGGCGGCTGGAAGCTGACTTGGCTGTCTGGGAGCCGAGTCTTGTTTGGGTTTAGTTAGCCTTTGTTGTCTTAAGGCCTGGCACCACCTCGGAGTCCCGTCCTCTGCAGCGGCGCAGGGAGGCCTGGAAAAGAAGGGACGGGGACGGCAGAAACGGATTGCTCTGCAGAGGACGTAACTCAGTTCCATCACAGCCGTCAGTGCAGCAAAAGTGTCAGATTTAAAGGGACCATGTTCTGTTAGCTGGTGCAGGCTGAACGGCTTGCTGCTGGCAAGATGGCACTCGGGTCTGGTAGAACTGTAGGGGAGGGCTTTATCTATTTGTGTATGTGTGTGTGTGTTTGATGGATAGAGAGATGGTAAAGGAGCGACATGTCTTTGACATGCATAGAAATTAGCACCTCTTTGGTCAGTGGTCATTTCCGTATCTGTGGCATTTAAGTGGTCTTGACGACTGCGTAGTCAAGTGATGTGGCATCTCCAAGTAAAGTCAGCTGAGATTGTTTGAAGGTGTGGTGAGAAGGTGATTGTTTGGACTTGTTTAGCAAAATCTCCTGAAGGCCTGTTTGGCTGCCATGGTGGATTTTTTTCTGAATGGATCACTGCATCGGTGGCAACCATTCTTATGGTGGATATTTAGTAGACTGTTTGAAGTGAGTGTCCAATCATTTAAGCTGCTTCTTAGGAGGGCACTTAAGACATTCGGCTAACACACTAGCCCTTCAATTCATCTGTGGATAGTAGTCATTTCTCTTCTTTAGTTTCTCCAGATTCCATTTCTTAAAGGCCCATAAATGATGTCCCGTGTCACAAATTGGGATCTCCAAAGTCTTTTTTTTTTTTTTTTTTTTTTGACATTTCGGCCTCAAGTCGAGAACTATTGATTGTATTAGTCAGCACCAAATATGCCTGTAGACATCTGAGAATGTTCACCATCTGTCTGGAATTTCAAGTAAAGTATCAGTGTTTCCTTAAACCCCCCCCCGCCATCCCACCTGTAGACCCAGGTATTGCCTGACCCAGACCTACGGAACTGGGATTAGATGTTAGCAGGCCTTTTTGGCAATGCCAGACTTCTCACTTCCTCCCAGGGGCATTTTCACCTGTAGCGCTCTCCTCCTCCCCTAGAGGGCGTCCTCCTCATTCCCTTCTACTTGTCCTGCGGTTGTAGTTTCCATGAAACGGCAAAGTGACGGGTCCTCGGTTAGCACCCTCTGTAGCTGCTCTGTCCTCTCCTGCAGAGCGACTCTTGACTGGTCTGTTTTAAGATGGCTTTCTGTGTCTGCCTCTGAAGCTTGTTTCAAGGTCTGGTTTATAAAAAGAAATAATGGTGTCCCCCCTGTATTTTGATATACTTTTCAGTATTGTTTCTCCAAGATTTTTTTTTTTGGTCTCATAGATAGGAATTTTTTTTTTCCTAAGTATGTGGTGTGCTCCTAGGTTTGTTTTTCATTATGTCCAGTCTGTCTGGCTCACCCCATCCCCTGCCACCTCTCTGCATGAACTGAAAGTGTATAAAGCCAGCATACCATTGGTGAGGGGTACTCGTGGATCCCCAGGGCCGTGGGTCAGCCTGTTTGGCCCTTTCAGAACGACCGGCTCTTTTGAGGAGTTCTCCAGAGAAAGCTTAATTCTACTGTTCTGTGTATGCTTTAACTAGTTTAATTGAATGTATGTACAAAAAGAACAACCTTTATGTGTGCAGAATGTTAGTCTTTTCTTTTTTTTTTGGCTCAAAGTGTTAAAGAGGAAGACTCCCTACAGGGCGTCACCTCTTGGCGTTTGACTGATGGGACCGCTGTTCACATAGGGTTTTAAAAAAATCCATTTGTTTTAATGCATGTTTTAAAAGTGTAGGCCTAACCCTCTTTAGCTGGTGAGTTTTTCCTCAGGACCAGAAGAAGTCTCCTAGTTTGACGACCATTCCCGTAGCCCATGCAGCAACAGTTTCACAACAAGCTGGTCTTACCACTATACAAATCCACTGTGACCATTCCTCCTTGTTACTGATGTACTGGAAACCATTGGATACTGGATAAATATATATGAATATATTTTTTAAATGTTTATATTTTTTCACCGCTGTAGAATGACTGATGGTTAAACTCCTGATTATAGTTGTTCAGAGAATGGGTCCTAGATGCCAACGTGAAATGCATGTGTATATGTGTATATATATCTATATCTTTGGGTCAAGTTTTTTTGTCTGTTGGCATAATGCTTCTACAGAAATGAAACATGTAGCTTTCCCAGTATGACCAAATGCATTATGATGGATATGTTGTATATTTTAATTTCAGTGCATCATGGATTAAGTTCAGGCAGTGAAACTGGCATTAGTGCCTTAACTGGGATCAAGGGAACCTTCCCTGCCTTCATAGAAACTTGGAGTAGTCAGTGCAATATATGCCTTAAATGTTTTTGTTTCGTTTTGTTTTCTACAAGCATTTCAGAGAAATAAAACTCATTTTCGTAACTCTTTGACTCCTTCGGTTATTTTCCTTGTTGTGTGATGCAATATCACTTTCCTCAACCAAGAAGTGTTTAAGTAGATGTACTGTAAGTGTTTTTTTGAGTAGGTGCTTTTAATGATTTTATGTGGATAAGACAGACAATGCAATCTCACAAGGATTCCTTCTTTATTTTAAAATTACGTATTGGTGAAAGCTGCTCTGGATATTGCTAAAGGAAACAATTGCAACAGGGAAAGGAATGTCATCCATGTTTTTCACAGAAGGGAAAAATATTTTCAAAATTCTGTTCCAACACTCCAGCTTACAGCATTTCAGACATTTTCTATGGGGAACAGAACTTACTCAACATGACTCGATAAATGATCCTAACTGCAACTTATCAACACAATTATAGAATTTCCACTGAGGTATGGGTAGAAAATAGATGCCTTCAACTCTGCTTCATTCACATAATAGTTTCTACATGTAATTCACACTCTTCATTTCAACAGATGCAGAGGTCCTTAAAACTAAGAACAACAATTGCCCCAACATATTTTGCAATGTCTTTACAGCTTGCAGAATCCATAACTAATGTGAAATGTAAATTCTTAAAAGACATGATCATTTCTTTTTTATCGTATAGTAAAAAACGCATCCGGAATGTTCCAAGGAAATGGTTGTGTCCGTGCAAAGACCTGAACATAATCGGGCACCTATGCATTTATAAAATGGATGTCATTTGCCAATTGCAAGTGCTGCTGCAAGATCTTATATGAATGGAAGGGAGTGAGTCATCTGGCCAGTGATGCAGAGTATGATTGCAGTGGAGGGCCCAGAGAGAGGGGGTGGGGGGAGGTTATTCGTCATCTTTGTCCTTGGCTCCGTGCTTCAGGATGCGGGTGAACTCTGCGTAGTTGAAGTTGCCCTTCTTGTCAATGGGTGCTTCCCTAAAGAGCTCGTCCACTTCTTCGTCCGTGAAGCGGTCTCCCATGGTGGTGAGCAGTTCTCGCAGGTGGTCCTCGTGGATGACACCTGGTCAAGAGGAAAGAGGAGAGTACAAGCATAAGTGTCTCTGGTATAAGGTGTGTCATTCTGTGGAAGAGTCAGAAAGTGGGAGTCTGCATTTGATTCGCTGAATGTGTGCACATGCGCATGCCTATGGTACTGTTCACTGATGTCTCCTGTGTGCTTTCAGACCCGTCCCGTCTGTTCAGCGTTCACACACACACACACACAGGCAGGTCGCTTACCAGATCCTTCCTCGTCGAAGCAGGCAAACGCATTTCTGATGACGTCCTCGGGGTCTGTGCCGTTGAGGCGCTCTCCAAACATGGTAAGGAACATTGTGAAGTTGATGGGACCAGGAGCCTCGCTCATCATGCCCTCCAAATATTCATCCGATGGGTTCTTACCTGGGGGGGGGGGGGGGGGGGGGGG
>JASCQY010000155.1:23009-36632 GCA_030264315.1 Sardinella tawilis
TGTGTGTGTGTCTGTGTGTGTGTGTGTGTGTGTGTGTGTGTGTGTGTGTGTGTGTGTGTGTGTGTGTGTGTGTGTCTTTTGCTGTACTTGTAAGTTGGTAAACAGTGTTTTTTTTTTTCAGCTTTTTCCCATGAGACTGTAAAACTAGTTAAACTCTCTCTCTCTCTCTTTCTCTCCATCCATCCTCCCCCTCCCTCTTTCTGTCTTTCTGTGTGTGGTTTACATGTCGAATGGATAGAGAAGACAGGGCAGTCCTTTCCATAGTCCATAATCACAGTGTTGTATCCAGACAAGAGAACTTCTTTAAAAGGCAGTGTCCTCCTGGTCCTTGTTTATCCAAGGTGTAAATCCCGTACTGGCTGTGGAACATTCACAGATCATTTTCCTATAGTATATTTCTGACCATCGCTTTGACAAAGCTGAGGCTGTCCTGCTCTGCAGTGCCAAAGCAACTCCGTAAAAGTCTTGTGACATGCATGAATTGGTTGAGGTTGTCACTCTAAGCTAAGGGTTAATGATGACAATGACATTGAGATATTGAGAGAAATGAAAGAGGCACCTTTTCTGTCCCTAGTTATTGTGTGATCTCCTCTTTTAAAAACAGGTCTCTTTGTTTTTGTGTGTGGGTGTGCGACTAGATCATTTGTCCAACTGGGCTATTTTCAGTAGCATTCTAATATGAATAATATTCAATATTATTTCAAGCAGATATACTGGCTTGTATAATGTTGCATCTCTGTTTTGTCGCTGTACCAAAGTATCTTTTGACATTCCAATAACTGGTTCAAATTATTCCTCAAATGAATTACATGTTCAGGACATTCAATTAAACCAATCGCCCATGCATGCAGATACTAGTCCTTTCACATGATGCACTACTGATAAGCATCAATTGGATGTGGCCAAGATAGCTGACTGTAGACAAGACTACCACCTTGTGGTGAATGCTTAGAAACATTTAATCGCCATGTCTCTCACTGAGTGTCAGAAAGCTCCAGGACCTGTATCCTATATCTATTAACTTTAAATAAATTGCGCTGACGTGAATTATTACTCTATGAGTAAAATGACAATTAAGCCTAAAGAAATTACTAGTCTGCAATGAATTTCATCCGAGGAACATTCTAGCCTACACTCCATGGTTAAAGAATGAAGTATCTGTCGATGTTGTTTAGGCTATCTCTGCAAGCTGAGATGACCATCTGTTCACTACCCTAAGTGCAGAAAACTTATTGGTGAACTGTCATATTATGCTACGGCTAACTGATAATAATTACAAAGAATTAGCCCAAGTTGGCCTAAATTATTGCCAGGACAGAGAGAAAACATAAGCCTACATGATTTCGAGACAGTAAATTACAACTTTCCCTCCGTATCAGAGCCATAAAGACTAAATTCTCTCTCTCTCTCTCTCTCTCTCTTTCTCTTTCTCTGCATGTTATGTAAACAAAACAACGAGGGTAGGGCGTAACTAATATCATCATAAGCCTTTGATTGGTAGCCTACTTTGATTGACTGCTGTATCGCTCCAAACAGAAGGCCAATTTGCTCAGGCAACGAGAAATCGGAAGTTTAAGGAAGATTTTGTACAGCGCGAATTTGTGATCTCTGTCGCTGGAGGTAAGTTACTGTGTGATTTTAACTTAATTGTCTGTACATGGAAAAAGCAACATTGCCGCAGTTTTAATGGTTATTTGGGCAAGTTTTGCCCATACATTTGCCAAAAGCTGGTTGTACTGAACTTTTTGAGTGGTGGTTGCTTATCATTGTTGCCAGGTCATTGTAGGATGCTATCATAGCTAATGTGGGCTAACTAAAGTAGCAGCTACCATGAATATTAATAAATTATAGTGGTTGTTTATCCCCATAACGTCTGTCATATTTCAAGGAAGTTGCCTGAGAATCAGCATGATTCGCACAAACACGGATAATTGTGTTATTTTACCTGTGGAAAATCTCCGTTTCAACCGACATGTCCTAACCCCATGTTGAACTCCAACGCCAAAAAAATCTGAACGAAATCGTTACAAGTAACGTTAGCTAGGTTGTTGTCAGGGTTTGTTCTAAAAAGGAAACTCGAAGGGTTACAGTGATTCAAAGTCTTATCTTGCCTACAGTAGTCTTACAGTGATTGTATTGTATGCTGTGTAAACTCTGTTTATGCTCTGTATTCAAATGAGGACATTGTGCCTGATTGACATTTGTGATGGGCAGCCTGGGCGTAATGTTTGCCCATAACATGTCTACCAAATGAAATGGTTCCGTGTTTCGTTATGAGATTATTATTAGATATTTACGTGGTTGGTTGAAGCTATTTCATTCTTGACGGGATTTCAGTAATTGCCTGTTGTAGCTAATAGTTGTATAGCCCTTCGTCTTTAAAATAAGTTGTGCTTACGAAGACAACCTCTGCAGATCTTTACATTGTAGGCATTGTGGTGCTCTACACTTAATGACCCTTTCTCAGATGGAAGTTCCGAGATGCCTTTCTTGTGGTCTGACACCACCTTGGTTGACAGTTCTGCTTTGTAGGCCTACTCTTGACACTTCCTGTTTTGGGGGTTTGATGGGGAAAAGATTATGCAAATATTTCTCAAATAGAATTGAATTATTCTGTTTAGGTAGTTCATTTATCACGCAGCTTTAGTCTATACTTCCAGTGCCTCTAAACACTGCTTTTCATAGTTTGAAAGGGATCCCTGGCTAGTAAGACATGTTGACCTTAAAATATTGACCTTGGCATCAGCTACAGAAATGTGATCTAAGAACTCTCAAAATGTTTTGGGTTTTCTTAAAAGATAAGGACATCCTCTTACTTGTAAGCTGCCATTGTTGAAAAAAGTGACATCACCTGGTTGCATCTAATCAAGGTCCAATCAAGGAGCAGCAATCAAGCTGTTGTTGTCCATAGACTCCATCAATAGCAACCATTTGATGTCACTTTTTACACTGAGAGGTACAAGCAGTGGCAGCTTACATGACCTGCAAAAGAAGGAGTCTTCTAAAACAGGAATAGGAAAGACAGCATTTTGCATGTTTTTAAATCCTGTTGGATATATCTCATACCAATGTCAGTCATATAAGGCCAACATGTCTTACTAGCCAGGGATCCATGTAACAATGACCAGAAGATCATCTGGCTCGACTGGATTCACCCAACTCTCTTCCATACATTCAAAGAAGAATGGGTTGTCCCTCCGGTATGACAGACTTGTTACAGGCACAGCCCAGTGATGCAACAGGCTCAGACTGATACCATCCATTTTTAGAACATACCCTATTATTGCAGGGTACATTAGTTATGGTCCTTCACAACATACTATGGCCAGGAAAGAGGGCAGGTTTGCTGTCATCCACTCTTTTTCTCCTCTCACTCTCCTCGTTTCTCTGTCGGTGTAACCCTGCCTGGACTTCCGGCCAGAGTACATGAGCTGACCATGTGCATTTCAGGGCTTTGTGACTCAAACTGCTGTCCTCTGCAGATTCTATAACAAATAATGTATCAGTACCTAAAAAAAAAAAATCATCGTGCACTACTGAAAAAATGGACAGACTCGCAAAGAACAGAACAATCACCACTGTTTTTTGATGACTTACAAAATATATTTAAAAAGTCATTTAAAGACCCTCTGTCTGGCTACTAGAATTCACCAGTTGTTGGGAGCAATGAAATGAATGTTTGGAGGTGTCAGGTCCAGCTGTGCGTGTCTCGCCCACTTGTGGGTCTTGCACGAATAGCCTGTCAGATGCATGTAGTGGGTAGCCTGTCCTTTTTGCCCTTGGCTTAGCCTGCTGCCCCACCTATGTCGTGGTCAGCCTAGAGGTGGAGGTCTAGGTGGTTGTATGGTGGTTGTATGGTGGTTGTATGAGGGTCATGGAGTGTGGCAGGTGAAAATGGGTCAGTAGAATTGTGAAAACATGACGAATTGTTATCTTTACTGCTGTTCCATTTTACTACAGACAAAAGAATGAGACAGAGAGAGAGAGAGAGAGAGAGAGAGAGAGGCACACAGATTGAGAGGAATTGTCAGTGGATCATGTGGTGCATTTTGTGTCAAACTGTGTGAGTGTGTATAGTGTGTGTGTGTGTATAGTGTGTGTATGAGAGAGGGAGAGCGCGCGAGAGAGAGAGAAATCTGGACAGTGTATTTGATTCAATGCCTGCGTGTGTGCGTTTGTGTGTGCCTCTGTGTGTGTGTGTGTGTGTTTGAATGAAAGGGTCTCTCGTGCCGGCCTGGGATGATCAGCGTTGAATGTGCTGGGACTCTCTCTCTCTCTCTCTCTCTCTCTCTCTCTGTCAGTGTCCATCTCCCTGCTGTACGGTCAGTTGTGGATCAGGCTCCATGTCCCAGTGCTGTTAGAGTAGCCCATCTGTGCCTCCCTGGAGTGGGTGGCTTCCGGCTAGTCCTCAACCTCATCAGCCTGGGCCACAACTAGGTCCTGAATCAGTGGCGTCCGCGTGGACCACCTCTGGATGCTGCTTGTGGAAGGATAAACCCCTTTGGCTGCTGGAGTGACGCCCGAGAGAACGAAAGAGGAGAGAAGCGCCAGATTTCTGGGGGGTCAGGGGGGATGAAGGAGGGCTTGGTTTTCGATGGCAGCTGGAGGGTCGAGGGGACCAGGCTACACGGGGAAGGGCTACCTCCAGCCCTCTCTATGGGTAAGAGAGAAGCACAGGTTCACATGGGGCCGTGACGCTGCACTCCCGTTAGCCTTAGCGTCCAGGCTAGGAGCCAAAGCCCCGATCAATAGCGCAGCTGGGCCACGCGCTGGTTCACAAAGGATAAGCAGGAGATAACATTCACTGCTCAGAGCCCGGTTATAAATAGCAGCCTTTCGGAGAGGTGGTCTGAACATGTAGTGATTTGCCGTTAGAGGCGAAATGGATGTTTGCCCCATGAACTCCGGATTTATGAAGGCAAAGCTAGTCCGACATGTGCGGGTTATTTTTGGGTGCATGTGAGCACATCCTGCTTGCCTTTGATCCATGACATAGGATATGTCTCTCTCATGCCTAGATTTGTATCTTTACCATTGGGTTTCCAAACATTCTAGCTTAGCTGCACTGTCACAAGACCTTTAGCCAAACAAGGATTCGTGTGCTTCCTTATCTTTATATTGTCTTGAAGTATACACTCTTTCTTTAGGAAAGGCTGAAAGTATGACGCCATGCTTACTATGCCCTGTCTAGGCTTGTTATCTGAAATCATTACACTTCAGTCAATCCTCACTTCCCCCCCGACAAGGAGAGAGTCATTTGAAAGTCTGTGCCTCGCTTGCAAGCCTTGCAGCTGCATGGAGTCAGGCCACGGTGGCGTCAGCAGGAGATCAGCCGCGGCAGCAGCCTGCTTGGGCTTGTTGACATTTTGACAGGGATTCTTCTCGCCCTCCTGATGTGTGTTGGGGCCTGCCAGAGGCAAAGGTTTCTCTGTGCTGTGCAGGGCAGTCATTTGCTGCTCGAGGGAATGCGGATTTCTCCAGAGAGCTGCCCCGCACTAAAGACGTTTCAAAGCCAAGGCAAACTGTGCCTGAACTTTCATCTACATTGTGTTGTTTCTCATACGGGTGGACCGCTGGCACAGAACAAAGGCTCTCAGGCCCGAAGCCAAAACCGTTGCCCAATGTGCCACACTGTAACAAATATGCCCGAGCCTGAAAGGAAGATTTGAGGAATTGTAAGGCTTTTCCAGTCTGTGGCACTGAAATGTGAACCAGGCAATAGGTTAACCCACCTGCCAGGTGACGGGAAGCCCATATTTAGTCATTTGCCGATGTTTGTATTGTAACATTTGGGAGTAAGTGAAGTTAACTCTGGACGTCTGGTAGACCTTGACCCGTGAGTGGACTGTAGGTGTGCATGTTAGTCATCCATTATTGCTCATTGTGTAGATTGCAGAGGTTGACATCACATGCTGATGAACACTGAACCTCTGCTTTATAACCAGAAAGGATTTGGCCAAAAGGTCCAGTCAAATGTAAGATGAGTGCCTTTAGCCGGAGAGGTTATTGGGTCGATGCTGTGGCTTTGTTTTCATGTCATTTTATTCCTCTTGTAGTCTTTGTTCACTCAGAACCTTTGTTGGTTGTCATTGTAGAAATGGAGGTTTAGTGCCTCTTTTTTTTCCCTTCGATGTCTGAGTGCTATTTTCTCCTTGGCCGATGATTGGATCATACCCTATTGATGGCTGTGTATTGCTCAAGGTCTGTTCCTCTGACACGCTGTAGCTATTTTTCACAAAGTTTCTGTGTGGTTATCAGCAGGACTTGAGTTGCTGCCAGCTGTGTTAAGCTCTGTCCCGCCTCCCGCCCCTCTTCCTGTGTCGGTATTGGTTGTGCCTTTGCTCGCTGCCTGTCACACACTGACTCTCTTCTCCTCGCCCTGCTCAGTCCCAGACCATGAACTACGTGGGCCACCTGGCAGAGACGGTGTTTGTGACGGTGAAGGAGCTGTACCGCGGCCTCAACCCAGCCACGCTCACCGGTGGCATCGACGTGATCGTGGTGCAGCAGCCTGATGGCAGCTACCAGTGCTCGCCTTTTCACGTGCGCTTCGGCAAGCTGGGCGTGCTCCGCTCCAAAGAGAAAGTGGTAAGGAAGTAGCGTGGCACTTGCCAACAAAGTCTCACTGTGACGTGTTGATGGCTAACCTGTATGAAATGACTAACCAGGGGAACATCAAATAACTAGTAATACAGTTGCTGTAACTAATTGGTATATTAAATAACTAACTGGTATAATGAACGCATTTGATACATAAGTGATGCATGACTAGCAAGATTAATTGGTTCAAACTGTTGTTTATTTTCATGTCTTTATGAAGAATGGCTTCTGACTAATCCAGAAATTTCCAAGCATTAGTGACTCCTAATGACTACTGTACAAAAGACTGCAACATGTTTCCTGGAAGTCTAAATGTTTTGTCGTGTATAGTACTTGTGTTGCCCCCATCATTCACATGTCCTGTGGCCATATCCAGGTGGACATTGAGATCAATGGTGAGCCAGTGGACCTGCACATGAAACTGGGGGACAATGGCGAAGCCTTCTTTGTGGAGGAGAACGAGGACCTTGAGGTATGACTGCAGTTATCTATGAGAATCAGACGGTAGCTCTGTCTCTTAACGGCGTGCTACAATAACACAAATAAATCATTTCTGTCAATTAGTGATGTGAATAATTAAATAAATGATTCATATTAAAAATATTTAAATCAATAATAATGTACAGTATATGATAAGTAAATAATTTCTGTCAATTAGTGATGTGTTTTGATGCCACCTTTCTGGATCCCAGTGCTTATAGATACTCCCATGTTTTTGACCGGACACTTTTCCAGTTTTCAACTTGTCAAAAAGTTCCCAGACATTGCACTAAAAGCTTGGCCCAGCGGTCGCACAGCAACGACGCATGTATGCTGCATTAAACGGTCATAATTAGGATGTGATCTTGACAGCCTGACAGCTGAGAAGATGTTATCACACAACCGTCCATCCTGTGTGGTCTTTTCTCTGTTGAGTGTCTCCTTAACAAGTGTTCCCTACTTCGTGTCCCCTCATCCTCCTCCAGGCCCGGGTACCGGCCCACCTCTGTACCTCCCCTATCCCAATGAAGCCCGGGGAGGGCTCGGACGATGCCACCGAACCCCCGGGGCCACCTGGCTCTCGCCGAAAGAAACGCAGACGGAAACGTGCCCGCTCTGACTCGTACCGCCGAGACGACGATGACAGCTCCTCTTCAGACCTCCCCGAGCAGGATGAAGAGTCTGTCCTTGCTGCCAGGTCAGAGTGAAATATTGCTGTCACTTCATGTCTGGTCATATAAGGAAGATTTGGACACAATCCTTAAAATAATCTTAGTTTTATTCTTGCACAGATGTGTTGTCTGGTATTTAGTGTGATATTTAGCAAGGTGGCAAAGGTAGTAGCTGGCAAGAGTGTCGGGCATGTTGGTTAGACCATTTTCTAACACCGGCATGTTTTGCTTTCTCTAATGTGTTGATGCTTGACAGGAAGTCTGCTTTTACAACGCTAACGTTGTAAAGTGAAAGGTCTTAGTGTGTGAAAGGTCAATTGGATCCTGATACTCAAGGTTGTTTGTGTGTAAATGGTCTGTTCTGTTATTGTGTGCCTATTCTCCTCTGTTGCACTGTTCTATTCTCCATCCTCTATGCTTCACTGGATCACTGCTGTGTGCTGCTCTAGTCTCTATTGGACTGGGCTTTGCACAGCCTTAAGTCTGACTGGTTTGTTTTGTGCTTGAACAGTAAGTCGGTCTACTTCTCCGTCTCTGAGGACAACTTTGAGGATCTGTCAGGTTGTCCTCCTCAGTCATGGGATGGCCACCCTCATTCAGATGGGGAGCTTTCCCCAAACGAGAGGTAAGCAGTGGCAATGCTCAAGGTTCTTTAGATCTTAGAGCTATAATGTTAGATTTAGTTTTAAACTACTATATGCCATTTATTATTACGATTGTTGTTGTTGTTGTTGTTTGTTTGTTTTTCCCAAATAGCAAGTGAAGTTGAATTTGCATGTGACATTAACACTGAAGTTTCAGATTTGAAAATGAGATGAGTAGATTAGACAGAGTAATGCTGTTGACTTTTGTGAAGAGGCGAGGTTAAGGGACAGGATGCACTAGTTCCTCCCTCTTCAGAAAGCCAGCAGCTGACTGTGTCTGACCGACTGTGAATCAGGCCCTCTGTGCGGCGAGTGGACGTGCCTGGCCAATGGCTGTAACTTGTAGGCCTGCTCTTCTGTGCCCCCTCCAGCAGTGTGTTCCACAGTCGACCCTCCTCCCCCAAGAGTGACTCCGAACTGCTGGTCAAGCCACAGGAGTCTGTTGGACCGCAGATGCAGTGGTTCTGGGGAGGCTTCCCAGAGGTACACACGTACACACACACACACACACACACACACGCGCAAACAAACACAAACACACCCTCATCTACTCTCACACAGTTGCTGCCCTTAACAGCAGAGTGCGAACAACCAGGTGACAGTTTTCGAGGCAGTGGCAGATTTCAGTGGACCCTCCCCCACACACGCACATGTCCTTCTCTTGCATCTGTCTTCAGAATCTGTTCTCTACCGGGGAGAATACAGATACGATATATTTAAGTGTTATGGGAGGATGCGTTTGCCCTGGTCAGCTCTTGAAACTTTCTGTTTGAGTAATTTTAGTTGTGTATAACAAAAATGTTCCCGTGAAAATAAATCACCAGTCAACTTGCCATTAAATAGTAGTGTTTTGGAAAACGCTACTCGTGGATTAGTCACGGATGACACCTTACCTTGTGTTTTGTTCTTTCTCAGGTATGCCAGTCAGAAAGGTCGTCAGCAGACCCACAGCGCCCCCCAAGCTCCCCTCTCACTCCCTCCGCCAGCTCCCACTTCCGCACCATTCGGCGGCAGGACTCTTTCGACCTGGGCTCCGCCGATCCCGCGTGCTCCTCCGCGCTCCCCGTCACCGTAGTGAGGCCCGAGCCCAGGACGCCCCTGGCAGACTCCACTCCCGCCGGGTCCTTCCCTTTCGCGGCACACTCTACCCCCAGCGGCGCCCCTTCGGAAACCCCCCAGGGCCTCCTGGCTTCGCCGGCCCACGTGGAGGCTCTCGGGCCTGGGGGGATGCAGCACTCGGAGGCCCTGGAGCCCCAGAGCCCCTCTGAGAGCTTCACGCAGGCTGATAACAGCAGCGGCCTGGTCTCCTCCACAGGAAACACGGCACGTTCCTCTGCCTTGTTAAGCAGCTCCAGCTGCTCCAGCTTGGGCAACGCAGACCTCTCATCGAGCACAGATGTGATCACAGAGCCGACGAGCGGCTCGCCGGACCCTTCGCCGGACCCTTCGCCGGACCCTTCGCCGGACCCGGGCAGTCCAGAAAGAGCCAGCTCTCGGGAGGGAGACAGCGGGATTGAGCCCAGCACAGAGGGGCCAGACGACGACGACCGGAGCTCACAGACCAATCAGGAGACGGATTGCGTCGGACGGACAGACAGTTTGGAAGAGTTTGGCCAATCAGAGGAGCGCCCCGGCTCTACAGAGCCCGCCTCCAAATCAGCGGACGGTCAGGACAAGCAGAAAGGTTTGTCAGACTCACTCGTGTCTGGGGACTATTGTGTTCCAGGGCTTAGGTGGTTTTCCGGCGCTGAGGCTAGTCTCAGATTCATCAGTCTGTTTATTCCTTTGGGTCAGAGCTGGTTTTGTCATGGCCCAAAAGCACAAACCCACCCCTGAGCTGTTGAAGGTTAGAATTTACATTCATCAGGTCTCAAGGGAAGCAGTTTCATTGGAAAGCAGTCCAACTGCCTCACACAGCATTCATTCCTCAGGTACATTTGCTACTATTGATTCATTAGCTGCCGTTGTTTACAGACTTGGGGGCCTTCATTTAGAATCTGGGGAAAAAAGTTGAAATAAGAAAATGTAAGCTAATTGAATAGCATGAGCAGCATCCTAACAGCAGCCATTGAAGCTTCAGGAGTTCATAGATGAGGCACTGTAATGAGTCTGTTACCCGATCCTGCCCTTCATCCATCATTTAAATAGGGACCTGGGCTGGTTCTCACACACACTGGTCTGCTATGCATCTGCTATCAGTCGGGCCATTTCATGTCATCTCCAGCTTCCTTGAACCATGATTAACAGACATAGATCAAAATACCGCTGCAGAATATCGCTACAACCAATCAGAACAATGATTGCAGAGACCAGAGATTTTTGGATTGAACACATTGTGCAATCTCCCCCTGCCTTGACCTAGGTAAGCGCAGTCAGCACCTTGGCCCATCTGATATCTACTTGGACGATCTGACCAAGCTGGACCCTGAGGTGGCTGCACTCTATTTCCCCAAGAGGTAAGAGATCAAGCACACGCTGAGCTGAGCCTGTTCTCCACTGAATGGCAATATTGCCACTCAGCGTGTGTATCTTTGCCGTGTCAGAGGACATGCCCCTCTTAAGATGCAGGCTCTGCTTCTGCTCTTTCATATGCTGTTAAGTGATTGATAATCAGTGTGGGATTGGTATTTCTCTGCATGGTTTGTTGCAAGACCCTCTGGAGTCAGTAGGCTATTACTCATGATTCTCCAGAGGTTTTGATTAAAAACACATTTTTTATCATGTTTAGAAGAGCCAGTTGGAGTTTAGTATAGTATTGATTTCAGATTTTTCCAGTTTCAAATCTAAATTTGTGTGACAAGTAGGGCTTTTGAGATTTTTTTTTTCACCCCAAAAGCAAAACTAGCTGATGAATAAGCAAAGGCGAATGGATGTCACTGTCTTCACTTAAGCAAACCTGCTATCACACCAGGTTGGTGGAATGACCTGTGACTGGACTGGGAGTCAGTGTTATGGTAGTGCACTGCAGTTTGGCAAATACAGAATGCAGCAAGTAGTCCAAATGAGCTAAGCAGATTTCATAGGCTTGAGTGAATGTGTGTTTGGGCCACCATCAGCCATGCTCGCCCCTCATCTCCTCTCCCTCACTCACCTCTTGGCAGCGAGGCGGAGGCTGCCTCCAGGCCAGGTGCTGACCAGTCAGGGAACCAGTCCCCCCAGTCGGTTGGCAGCGCTAACATGGACAGTGGCACTGAGTACCTGTCTGACGCCCCCGCTGACACCCTGGACGTCACCATGTCTCTGTGTGGGAGGGATGGAGGCACCAGCCAGATCAACAAAGGTAGCAAATGGGAAGGATTTAGGAAGTGTGTGTGTGTGTGTGTGTGTGTGTGTGTGTGTGTGTGGCTGGAACATATGTATATGTAAACCAGCACTGCATAAATCTCTGTATGTATATTGAGTAAATCAAATGAGTATTTAGTACGAAGAGTTTATTCAAAACCAAAAGGTTTGGATGAAGTACTCATGCGGTATTTGGCTGACTAATTGAAAGAAACTCTTTTTTTTTATTTGACGTTTAATTGTTTATAAATTTCATTTTTGGATCTTTTCCCTGCAGAGAAGTTTATGGAGCACATCGTCACTTTTCAGCATTTTGTGAGCAACCCAGGAATCATAGATGATCCAAACCTTGTCATCTGCATCAATGACAAGTAAGCACACAGTCAACCATTATGTATGACTTTAGAGGAGCATCTTGCAAGACCACTGTATTAGATAGTAAATAGAGAGTGAGAGCAATAAGAACTCAAGTGGAAGCTGCAAAAATGTCATTACCTCACGAGTGTATCTGTCGTCTCTCTGCAGGTACTATAACTGGGCCGTCGCTGCCCCGATGGTCTTGTCTATGCAAGCCTTTCAGAGGAATCTTCCCAAGGTGGGCTTTTCTCCTCATGCAATATAGATATATTATTCGGCTAACCCTGTCTGTTTAATCATTGTTAGCTACAAGCAGTCTCTATTTAACATACTGGTACTCATTTAACATTCGTCATATCGCCAAATCAAAGCTTCAGCTACAGCAAAACAACATGGCTCAAGTTCAACGGTGTACACAAAGCATACATCTAAAGCATCAAGTGCACAATACAACACAGGCAGACACATCAGTCCCTACTTTAAAGGACGGATTCGGTGTGAATCAATCCATAGCCTTGTTGATCAAGGACACTGAATGCTGTCTATAGGAAAAAGAACACAAAAAAATGATGCAGCATAAATGGGGCATAGTGGCATACTTTCAGTTTCATTTTGTTACTGTATGTCCTATTCATTAGTTAACATTAGTTATTGGTTTGTTACTCTGTCTATGTTGCATCAAATTGTCTGGTTCTTTTTGCTACGGACAGCATCCATGAGCATGAGCTCTAACGACAGGGCTATGGATTGATTCACACCAAACTTCTCCTTTAAATGACAGGCCAAGTGCAAAAACTAAAGTCAAGTCAAGCATAGGTCACATCTAAGTGCTCATGTGCACATGCAATAGAATGGTGGCCTGGGAATACCCATGCTGCCTTGCGCACTCGTTCCGAACTGCACGGCAGCCTGGAGACCATGGACGAAGTTTTCGCTTGAATTTGGGAACCAATCACACAACGGAGAGAGATGGCAAGACAATGCGCGAACTTTTGGACAAACGAAACCTGAAATCCCGTACGAGAAAATCTATAGGTGGTCCCCAGACTAAATCTCACTTGAGATTTAGGCTGGTGTTAGCCAGGCTAATAGAATGGCTAAATGGCATCTAAAAGTGCCATAGCAGTGCCATAGAGAGGCATAATGGCAGCAGTTTGGGCTGTATGTGGCTCAGTAGTTGTCAGCCTCTGGCAGAGGTGTCGTGTCTCTCTTGGTGCGGTGACCTTCCCCCTGCCTGCGTGCCTTTGCAGAGCACCATCGAGCAGCTGGTGAAGGATAAGATGCCAAAGAAGTCTGGCCTCTGGTGGTTCTGGAGGAGGAAAGACATGGACTCCAGCCAGGTATGCACACAGACAGAGAGAGAGGCAGCCTGGGTCGCCATCACTCATTGATTCTGCATTAGGCAGGGTGTGTGTGTGTGTGTGTTTGTGTGATGATGTTGTTGTGGACTATGCTCTGTCCCCTGTTGTTTTGATTATGCAAAATTGACATTTGAGGTGACATTTATTTCACTCCCTTCCTGCTCTCTCTCTCTCTCTCTCTCAGCAAAATAAGCCTAATTTATTGAGAGCAGGTGACACCCTGGATGA
>JASCQY010000155.1:51933-66798 GCA_030264315.1 Sardinella tawilis
TCCCCCCCCCCCCCCCCAAATTCAATAAATATGTTGGTTTTAAATGAGCAATTTGTCTTGATGAGATTTCTGTGGTTTGTTGGCTCTCAGGGGACTTTGGAGATCCTTTATCCAGATGGGCATCTCTCTGCGGAAGACTTTAACATTTATGGCCATGGAGGGCGTCACTTCTGGTTGGCCAGTTCCTGCTTCTTCTTCCTGGTAATTACATAGTGCATCTCACAGAAGCACATTGTTTTCCCCTGTTAATCAGTGATCTGTATATAGGCTAGGATTGTAGCATATGTCCCTTCTGAACTGTCTTCTTTTTATTTTGTTTTTCAATCCTTAGGTTTATTCTCTAATAGTCATCCTTCCTAAAACCTCGATCAGAGAGAGGATATACTTACCATGTGAGTATGAGTTTAAAAAAAAAAATCTGCACATACGGGTGTATGTGCAGACAGACAAATTGGCAAATCAGGATCATGACTGATCAGTTGGCTGAAACTTGTATCCAGATGACTCCACCCTTAAATGTCCTCACCAGTGTGTGTCTCTCCCTCTCCATCTCTCTCTCAGCCAAGAAGAGTTTCTATGTGTACGCTGGCATTTTAGCTGCCCTCAATTTGGTCCAGGGGCTTGGCAGTGCCCTGCTGTGTGCGGACATCATTGAAGGCCTGTGGTGAGTGTGTGTGTGTGTGTGCCCAGTGGTCCACCTGTCCTCTACTATGCCGACGTGCATTCTCATAATGCGTAGAATACAGTGTTAGTCTTCTGTCTAGCTCTGGAGCTCTAGTGACCAGGGATCCGTTTCTCAAAAGCATAGTTACTAACCAAGTAAGCAGCTTTGGTGGTTGCAATGCAATTTCCCATTGCCAACCAACTTAGTAGCTAACTGGCTAGCTACTATGCTTTTGGGAAGCGGACGCCAACTCGGGGCCTGGAGGACTGGCACCATGCAGGCCTGCTGGTCGTCACACTCTCTGTTGTTGTAATTGGGCCTCGTATATCCAAGATAAGACTCGTGGCGAGTGGTGGACCTTGAGACGTTTGTGTTCTTCTGAGGGGGTTTTATGAGCATAGGCAGAGAGCAGCAGGTGCATAACTCATTTCAACGTTGTCAGGGAATAAATGTGCCTCCTACGAGAGCGACCGTGAGAGCAGTTTCATGTTTCGCCCGAGGCACTACATTTCAATCTGACCAGCTCAAACTGCCCCCCCCCACCCTACCCCTACGACTGCTGTGCTTTCTGTCTCTGTTTTGCTGTTATGAATCAGGGTCATGTCTTATTGAAGGCTTATTGGATTCTGTCTCCGTCTCATTTTTCTCCCCTCTTTTTAATGGGCAGCTGCGTTGACGTGACGACATTCCTCTACTTCTCCGTGTTTGCTCCGCTCATCTACGTGACATTCCTCAAAGGCTTCTTCGGGTACGTAGGGAGCAAGGCGGCCTGCCTGTCTGCCTCTCTCTGTCATTACTAAGCGCCGCCTGTCAGCAGCTTGGCTCGGTAATAAATGAAGGGACAATGGATTTGGGCTAGATCATAGCTCATAGCTTTTGCTCATTCTTCACACACACACACACACACACACACACACACACACACACACACACACACACACACACACACATATCTGCCTTCCCTCTGAAGCAGGACTTTTGTATCTGGAGAGACAAAGCCAGCATCTATGAACCCTTAACTATTGGAATTTGTTTCAGTTGCATGTATTCTCTACCGTAGAAAAATCAGTATTTGTCAGCTCACTTTGAATGCATTACCCAACTGCTTATAACCAGTGTCCATCCGTCATGTAGATTGATTTGTCTGATTGTTTTTCAATTATTTATTAATTGATTTATGTGTTTTAAAACGCCTTCTGCCGCTTTATCCCCACAGCTCCGAACCCAAGATCCTCTTCTCGTACAAGTCGCAAGTCGACGAGCCCGAGGACACGGACGTGCACCTGCCTCACACCTCGGCGGGGATGGGCCGCAAGGACCTGGACCACAGCTCCTTCTCCAGCACCCAGATCGACGGCTCTGGGGCCTACCTGGACGATGTGGCCTCTGGGCCCTACGGCGTGGGCAGTATCAACAGTATTGACAGCGACCGCTGGAGGGCGATAAACGCCTGAGAAGGGAGACGGGGGCGATGGACAGGAGAGAGAGAGAGAGAGAGCGCGAGAGAGAAAGAGGGCGAGAAGCGGAACAGAGGAGGAGGAAAGAGAGAAAGAAAGAGCTAGCAGGCTGGAGGGAGGGAAAGGAAAGGACTGAGCAGCGTAGCACAGAGTGGGAGAGTGAAGGTCATAAGAGGACCCAAGCACTCTCCTTTCCCTCTGGCTGGAGGGGAGGGGAGGGGAGGGGAGGGGAGGGGAGAGGCCAGAGCCAGGACAGAGGACAGAGGACAGAGGTATGCGCTGCTCCCAGGCAGGAGTTCTTTGGCAGTCTGCCCTCCCTCCAGTGCCCCCCTGTAGTGTGGAGAGCTGCCGTGATGCATACAGTACCAAGCCAAGAGGCTGATTGGGATTTGATGTCCACTACTACCTGAAGTATTGCATCCTTTATTTGGGCCTGTAGATGTATTTATGCACATTTTTATTTGATTTGTCTTTCTTTCTTTTTTTTTCTTTTTTTTCTCGAGCACAGGCAAGCTGATGTTTATGCAAGCTTTGAATAGGTTGAGTTTTAATTTGAGGTTGCGCTCGTACTACCTGTTATTTGTTTGTCAGATTGTTTGTTTGTTTGTTGTTTGTTTGTTTGTCCATGCTGGGATGTCTTTGGTCTCCAACTGCTGCTGCCCTGTGACTGTAGACTGCTAGGAGTCGTCTAGTGTTCTGTCTCTGTAGTTTGTCTCTCTGGTCCGGCCCAGTCATGGGAGATCAGTGGGGACCCATCCCTGAATGATGTTAAACACTGAAACTGAGGCATGCAAACACACGCGCACACACACACACACATACACACACACACACACACACACCCTCTAACCTTAGATCCATAGCTTCTTATGCTAATTCCTCTGCAGCTAATGTGCTAGCATGGTCTCTTGCTTGCTTTGTGACTGAGAATCAAGGTCCTAGTGATATCTGATACTGCTGAGAAATAGTCCCCAGAGAAACTGTGTTCCTTCACACCAGTATTGACTTGCCTTTACAGTAACTATCTACTGATCCTAAGACACTGCTCCCTGTTCTCAGAACTAAGCCTGAACATTTCGCTAGTAGTGTTGAGGGACTTTGCCAATGCCGACCTATACTACACTTTCGAAGTGTGCAGTGAAAAGGTGTATCGGTTCATGTACGTCCTGTATTCTCATAGAATTGCGTCCACAACACGGTGTATGGGTTGAGTGAACCCTGTTTCATCTTCTAACTCGAAGAGCCTTCTCCTGCCTCAATGACGGGGACAAGGCTTTGGACCCTTCAGTGGCATGACATCAGAACCAGTGTCATGGGAGGACTCTCTCCTATGAAATGTTTATTTGTCTCTAGGCTTTTAAATTGACCATATTTATTTATTTTACCATGTGACCTTTTATTCATAAGCCTAGCAAGAATCACACTGTCACTGCCTGTTTTAGATCTTATGAACCTGTCATCAGCTCCAATGGTTACTTCAGATGTAGTCAACTAATAATCCCTTATTAATTTGATATTTAATGTATCCCAAATGTTTTGTTCAGTTTCACTTGCCAGAAAAAGAGAGGGGTATTTTTGTGACCAAATAATGTATATATTTTGAATGTTGTGGGTGAAACATCTGTTTTTTTCCATTCATAAAACATAGATTTGCCCATGGTGTGATCGGGAGAAAAACAAAATGTGTTTGATGTGTTTTATTTTCCCTTGAATGTGCTTTCCCACTATAACATCCGCTGCAATGTATAATACTTTGTTTTGGGGTGCTGTTGATACTGTCCTCTCTGTTGGAACATACACTATACAGTATTGCATTTACTTCTAGCATTTCACAACATTCATCCAGGTATTTGTTTTGTGCCAAAATCAGATTTGATTTTGATTGTGGGCATAGACACTTATTTTGTAGGCTCACTTGATCTAGTATTTTTGTCCTGTTTTCACTGATCTGTTTAATTTTGCGCAGCAAAGTTGAATATGATCAGTATTTTTGCTCAGTCAATTGAGACCCAGTAGCAGTGGGAGCAATAACTGGACTGTACTTTTGCTGGTGGTTCGTGCCACTTACCAACTGCCCTTTGACCTGTCCCGCGCCGCTAATCAACTGTCTCGGGCCACCTGCCTATTGTCCTGTGCCTCTGGCCTACTGTCCTGTGTACTGTCCTGCACCACTCATACTGTCTTGTGACACTTGCCTATACTCTCCGATGGCTCTCGCTCACTGTACCTAGTGTGAGTGGACCGTACTATTGCTAGTGGCTCGTGCCACTCAATTGCTGCCTTATAGACTGTCCCGCATCACTGGCCTACTGTCTTGTCCACTGTCCCGTGCCACTGGCCTACTGTCCTGTGCACTGTCCCGAGCCACTGGCCTACTGTCCTGTGGCAGTCCACTGTCCCATGGGTTAGTTTCAGGGTCTGTATCAATTGGCAAGTGTCATAGCACAGTAGGCGAGTGGCACAGGACAGTAGACAAGTGGTACGAGCCACCATCAACAATACATTACAGTTTTTGCTCTGTCTCTCTTGAGACAATATAAATAATATGTCTGACAGAGAAATGGTCCTTTTTTGTATGTTCTATACCCAGTTTATTTTTTTGTAAGACAACGACCTCTAGTGGCAGTAAAAGAAACTACATAGATTATTTTTATTCACTGATGCTTATCCGTATGGCGGAAAACAGTCGCGTAGTGCTTTCTGTTTCTTCGAGAGAGCACGTATTTCTTATTTGAATGCATCCTGATCTTTTTTAGGGAAAAGGGAGACTACTGGTAAAATTGAAGACCATAAGCAAAACTACAGTACCCAGGTTGCTTTGTGAGCATGTGATACTAGATAAAATTCAATTGGGTTACCATTATTTTATCAGCCTATACGCGTCGAGCATACTGTCCCGTACTGAAAAGTGACCTTTTCAAGAGTTGACCGCCGAATAGCACCAAGCGACGCGGTCGCTCTGACAGGACGACAATAATTTTAATATCCAGCAGACTGCACTCTTTCACCGACGGCAGCTTGTTCGCTGTACATATCAGACATGGGAGGCCGTGAGAGCACGACCAGGAAGGTGTCATTCGGTCTGGATGAAGAGGAAAAAGTGACAGTTCTGCAAGGAATCAAGGTAACTTTATCATGCCAAGGCTGCTTAAAATGACAGCAGAGTTCAGTAAAGTTCGTCTTTGAGTCATTAAACTAATTAGTCATTCACCTTATGTGGAATTATTTTGGGAAGTATTCCTGCTGCTTTAATTTAAATGATAATGAAAGTGTCTGACAACGTCTTGAGCCAGACTAGCATGCTAATGTCACTGTCCTCAAATGAACTGGTAGGGAAGGCTTCAATCCGCTACGCGGCGATGTATACCCCCAGGGACGTGTTCATACTTCTAAGCAGCAAGCCTTACAAAAGACGACATGGAACTAAATTGTCAGTTAATGAAATAATTACATTGTAAAGAATGTGTATGCTCATGGTTGTTTCGACTCTTGTGGTCTCACTTCAAGGCGGATAATGAATCACATGCTGTGTAGGAATGTTAATCTTTGGGTGTGGAGGAGCTATAGGAAGGTCATGCGACGCTATGGGCTAATAACGTTACATGTGACATGAGATCTCCCATTTTTAAGGCTAGGTAGGCCTACTGTAGCTTTGTTGCCCTGACTAATGCTAATTACGGAGTCCGTTTGTTTTTCGCGTGGCCTTCGACCGATCAGTAAACGGAAAATGTGGTCAATATTATTCATCAGTATGACGAGGCTACTTATTCTTAGTAGACATTTGGTCCAATCTGCTGTAAGAATTAGTTTATTAAGTTCCCGTTGCCCAAAATCCTTTGTGGCCGTTAAAAACGGAATTAAGTTTACAGTTGTTCACGTAAACAACAGGTCTTCTCTCCCAGACTCAGTAATGGCTGTGGCTGACCTGATGTCCCCTCACTGCCAGACTGTCCTCGCACGACCCGAGAGCGTGCCAGCTGTACATTGAAGAGTTGGCTCGTGTCAAGTGCACCGACGGTGCGCGGTTACTAACTAGTGAAACCTGTCTGTTGGTCTCAGCTTTCCGAAGATGTCCTGCAGCGGATGCGGGACCCGGAGCCCACCCCGGCGCCTGAAACTAAGCCGCCGAGACCAGAGAGCCGCAAACCTGATAGTCCGGGTACTACCTCAAATCTCCAAGTCTGTTTGCATGTCTTAATTTGTGTGATATGAACTATAATAGAACAAAATAGAACAATATTCTGTCCGGCATATTAGGTTTTGTTTCCCTCTCGTGAGCATCCTAAACAATGCTGTAGCAATTGCTTCTGTTATTAACTAGAAAGTGTGGTGTTCATCCTTCACAGGGCCACCGCCTGGACCATCTGCTGCTCAAATGCAAGAGGAACTACGGAGGAGGTGAGTTACTGAGCTGTAGGCTATTGAGTTCAGTAACTACTCACTAATATCACTTATTACTAAGTTAGTAATGGACGAAGGCCAAGACAGCTTAGAATTATTCGCCCCATGTTGCTATAAAACAGAATACTTAAAGCAGCAACAGGCGTCATTTGTGTAGAGAAGCAGTAACTTGTCATTTCAGCAACAATTCAGTTCGAGGTTTTGGTTCACTTGAAAGCATGTGATATTGCTAGCTATCTCCTCAGTGAGGCTGGGCGCCATGTCTTGTGAAGCACTTGGAATTGTCTATTGATCATGGTATCTCTGCTCTTAGGATCGTCTGTATGTGTGTCCTTCAGTGTATTTGTGTTCTGTGGTATTCTGAGGAATAATCTCTGTCGTCTGGTGTCTCTGCTGTCATAACATAACAGCTGGTAATAGGCCTTTACTCATTGACCATTGATACATATTGGGCAACGGCATTTGGTTCAGGCAAATTTACAAAACACTGTTATTTGCCACAGTGTATTGTTTTGGTGAAATTCCAAGTGGTTAGGGCAGATGTGATATAATCAGAAACATGTATTAATATTGTGTTATGTATTGTTGTGGTGTTATTTACTGTAGTAATGCCTCTAACTCTGTTGGATGGACCCCCCTAGCCTGGTGAACCACTCAATGACTATATACAGTCATTGCTTTCACTTAGCTTCACTTTAAGAAATAAGAGAGGCATTTACTTCTAGATTTACATTTACTACTACTAGATACCTTTAAAGAATTTCAAAACAACAAAATACTGTAGTTTGGGAAACTGAAGCCTTAGAGCCGGAGGGTTTCCTGATATAGCACTGGAGCAGAATGCAAATATTGAGTGGAGTGGGACTAAGGCTGCGCTAGTCTGGCTATTAGCCGTCCCCCACTGTGGACCATATTATTTATACATGGCGGTCTCAAACCACCCGAGGCCAATCTCAATTAGCTCCACTTGCCCTGTGGTCTGCCAGAAGCCCTGCTGAGGGGACTTTCAGGCTTTGTGTTGATTTTGAGGTGAAGATGAGCAGTTTTGTCTTGAGATGAAGTCAAGACTGAAGAAGTGTGGGGAGCTTTGAGGTGCATCTGGTTGAAAAGGTTGTTGTTTAGTTTTGAGTTTTGATGTGAGGTGTATTATGCGGTTTTGATGTGAAATCAAAGAATTGTTGTGTGGTTTTGATGCAAAGTTCAGTAGGCTTTGTGAGGTTTTGATCTGAAGTTAAAGCATGAGTGCCGTTTTCACACTGTGAACCTTATTTCTAGGATAAAATAGCGTTACTTACACAGCCATTTCACTTTCCACCGAAGTCACGTCTTTGTAGATTTATTGGAATCGTAGCCCATCCATGTAACGGAGTCGTCGGGGCACCGAAATGCAGCCAGTAAATGCGTTCATGTCTCAGATGTTTGTTATGATACGGTAGTGCTATTTCCATTTCAGTCAGAAGTACTTTGCTATCGCCTGTCTATTAGCTAAACAAGCCAGTTTGAGTGTATGAAGAAACATGAACGCCGGAGCTACGTGATGACATCATCACTTGTTGTTTCGTTCAATTTTATGAATATACAGACCCTGGATGGTGATAACAAAAGTACTTCTGACTGAAATGGGAATGGCACTACTGTATCATAACAAACATCTGAGAAATGAACGCATTTACTGGCTGCATTTCGGTGCCCCGACCTCTCCGTTAGGCCTACATTACGTTACAGCGATTTCAATAACTCAGTACAGACTCGAATTCACTAGAAAGTGAAACGGCTGAGTAGGTAACGTTATTATTTCCCTGAAATAAGTCTCAAATCGTGAAAATGGCACTTATCCTTTAAGGAGATGATGTGTGTGGTTTTGAGTTAGAGTGATGAGGTTGATAAGCTGTTGTGTGGTTTTGATGTGATGTTAAGAAGGTGGTGTGTGGTGTTGATGTGATGTCGGGCAGGTGCACTGTGTGGCAGGTTTTAAAGTGAAGCCGCTGATATGAGGAGGTGCTGTGTGGTGTGGTGTGTCTGTCGGCGTGTGTCAGGTTCGAGCAGCAGCAGGCCCTGGTGCAGGAGGAGCTGGCACGCATCGCCCGCAGGGAGCGGGACGCCGGCCAGGAGAACGTGAGCGCCGCCCTGCTGAGGGAACGCGCCAAGACCAGGGAGGAGCAGGACAAAGCGCACAGCCTGGTGAGTGGCTTACACACACACACACACACACACACACACACACACACAGACAAACATGCAGACACACTCACACATAGAGACACAGACACATACAGCTCTTAAAATTTCAACCTCTTCTCCCCAAAAGTCATTAAATATATGTGAGGCCTTGCTTGTTATCTTGAACTATCTTGTTGTTTTGTCTGCAGCGCAGTGCTAAAGTCTACTTGCCTTGGGATTGATTTGTTGCGGCCCTCTCATCTCCACTCCCTCCCTCTGTCTCAGCCGCTCTCTCTCTCTTTCTCTTTCTCTCTCTCTCTCGTTCTCTCTCTCTCTCTCTCTTGGTCTCTTCATTGCTGATTGATTTGTTTTGTGTCTTCCTTCTTTCTTTGTGTTAAGTGAGAGTAATGAGTATTGAGCGTGTTGCCTTGTTGTCTTCTTTTCTGGGTCCACCAAAACATTTAATGATGTGGGAATGTAATGAGGCCCCTGTGAATCGCTTTGATTATCTCCATCATTCCCTTACATGCACTGGGTGTCAATACACTGCACTCTTACTCTGTGTGTGTGTGTGTGCGTGCGTGTGTGCCTGTGTGTGTCTGTGTGTGCCTTGAACTTTGGCGTTTGGTTAGCCCAAAGTTGAGTAACAAGCGGCAAAATCTTTCTGAGACTATGACAGAGAGTGAAACCAAAAAGTTTTTAAAGTCCATTTAAACTGTAATCAGACCATTTGCATTTTTTCTTTGGGGTTAGACCTTATATGCAGTAGCACGTTTCTTACACCTGATGGCAGCATTGGTACAGGAGATTTTTTTTTGAATGCACTTCCACCTGTCTGACCAGCAGCTTTATGGATCACTATTGATTGGTGGAGGAGTGTGCTGCGGCAATGAATGATGCAGAGTTGTTCTTCCAGCGCTTTCTCTTGTGCTCCAGCCTCTATTTGTCTCTGCAGCCTTCCCTCCTCTCTCCTCTGCCCAGGCTATTTGCCTTCTGCGCCCATATCTCATTGTCTCCTCTTTTTCTCTGAGTGCGTGTCGCTTTCTCTCTTTCTCTCCCTCTCTCTCTCTCTCTCTGCCTCTCACTGTTTTTCTGTCTGGCTGGCTCGTGTGTGTGTGTGTGTGTGTGTGTGTGTGTGTGTGTGTGTGTGTGCGCGTGTGCTCCCGCTCATGTGTGCATGTGTGAATGATGTGTGAGCGTGGCTCTCACCCATAAGGACATCCATCACTGGAGTCACTCTTTGCATGGCAACACGTGCACACACACACACACACACACACACACACACACAGAAGCGGCCAAAGAGGCTTGAGCGAGGTCAGTGGTGAGGGAGTTATCTACTGCACCAGTTTGCCTCTCCATGCAGTCTGCCCATAATGAGCTGCCTGCTTTTCCATCAGCCCAGCTGCCTACAGTCATGGCAGCTGTGGCCCTGTCTTTAAGCAGCACTATGCCATGCTGCATAAGCAGTAATAAACCTTTGCTATGATCTCCAAACAAATGACTTTAGTGTATGGACTTTATGAACGACAGACACCTGTCATGCCCACTAGTTTTTAAGAACGAAATAGTTTTCTGCTCTGTGATGAAATACTCTGCAAAAGCGGCAAGAAAAGTCTTCAGAGAAAAACGAAGCAATAGCAACAGTATTACAAATAAAGGCCTGTTAGCATCTTTGCTAGCTTTAATCTGCGCCAACTGGGCTTTTGCTGGCTGGTTGCAAGATATCTGCCTGCTTTTTAGTTGGTTACATCACCAGTGGTAGTCCGCAGGCTCATAATGATGCTTGAAGGGCAGCAGCAGGGTGAAGATATTTCATCAGCTGTGGAGCACGCTCAAAGAACCCGTGCATCTATCCACTGTGAATACGGACATTAAGGGCTCGTCTTTGATATGAGGAGAAGACCTTCCGCTCTCCCCTGGTGCCAGCCCACTTCTACTCATTCAGAGCCTTTCTGTTTTTTTACTCAGAGCACACACACACACACATACACACACACATACACACACACACACACACACACACACACACACACACACACACACTCATACACTCATATGCTCATACTCACACACGCACACGCAGACGTACATGCTAAGAGTGTTCTCTGTAATAATCTACTGGCTTGTTAGTCAGTGGATGCATACAGTATCTCTCAGAGGTGGGTTTTTGGGTCTGCATGTTCCCAGTAAGGGGGTGTTGACTGGTTCTGGGCTGGGCTGGTTCTGTGCTGAACCCCTGGCTCATCCTAATGAGATTTCCTCCAGAATTAACCCTCTAATCAAGCAATGATGTGTGATTGGGACATTTCATGCGCTTGTGTTTGTGCTTCTTGGGCACAGTGTTTGTTTGTACGTGTGTCTGTGGGGGTGCGGGCACATGCGTGTGTGTGTGTTGGCTGTTATCGGGAAGTCCTGTGTATGTGTGTGTGTGTGTGTGCACATGTGCACATGCATGTGTGTGTGGAGTTGTGTGGATGTGGTAACTTGGCGGGCGTGCGGCAACCAGAGCAGTGTGGACAGGAATTTGAGAGTGAGGGGAGTGATATTGAAGAAGGGGATAGAAAAAAAGATAGAAGAAAGAGCGAGAGAAAGAAAGGTTGTGTATCTCCGTGTGTGTGTGTGTGTGTGTGTGTGTGTGTTAGAAAGCAGGAGAGATTGAGAGGAGAGAGAAGGAGAATTGGGGAGGGGGGGTCCAGACTGATGAGATTTAAATGAATGCAGTGTGAATGTTTTTGGCACGTTGCTCCTCTGTGCTCTGCTCTGCTCTGCTCGTTAGCTGTGAGCATGGAACTGAGCAGGGATTGGGGGGGGGGTGTGCTGATAGAGGGCTGTGACAGTAGAGAGGAGAGAGGCGCTAGCGAGTGAGGTAAGGCGAGAGCAGGGGAATGGGAGAGAAAGAAAGAGAGAGAGAGTGAACGAGTGAGAAAGAGATCGCTTAAGGGCGAACAGCATCGCGAATGGGAGTGCTTCTCGTCAAGGCAAGTTTTTTGGGGTGACTGTGGGCTTTGTGGGGAGGGTTGAGGGGGTGGGGGGGCGTGGTGGGGGGTGACGACAGTGGGAGCAGAGCGCAAGGTCAGAACAGTAGACGGCTTCCTGCTCGCTGCTCGCGACATAATGGTGTCAGCGCCAACTTGCGCTCACCGGAGGGGCTGCCATGATGAAAACACACTGTCTGCTGCAACTCAGCCTGCTAGGAGACCTGGAATATGTATGAGGGAGTGTCAGGCCTCGTCTGTGGTGCGTAGCGTAGCGTAGCTGGACGAGAGCAGAGCAGAGGCGCCGGAGAAGAGAGGGGCGCCTCGCCTCCTGTCAGGTCGAGGTCATAGTCTTCCTGCTCCTCGGCTCCTGGTGAGATGGGCATGAGGGGCGCTCCGAATTAGGAATATTCCCATCGGAATCTGGCGATGGGGGGGCGGCTGGGAAGGAGGGAAGAAGCCTGGAGCTCGGATTCATCCAGCCAGCCTTGTTGTATTTAGTCTCTCACCAGCCATGCTCTGTCTGTGTTGAGGCTTCATTAAAATATGTGTGTAATATGATGCTTTTTCGATGCTTTTTCGTGTGTTTTACTTTTTAAATCTCATCTCATCTCTCTCATTCACTCTCTCTCTTTCTCTCTCTCTCTCTCTCCCTCTCTCTCGCTCTCGCTCTTGCTCTATGTAAATAAGGCCCATAGGGAGCTGGTAATCCTGCCTGTGTTGAATAGTTCCCTGCTGATATCCAGCCTTTATCATTAATTGTAATCACAGACACAACAGATTTCTTCTTTTTTTTTCTTCAAGCTCAGCTGCTCATCCCTCCTTCAGCTGTCCATCTCTCTGTCTCTCTCTCTCTCTCTCTCTGTCTCTCTCTCTCTATCATTCTGTGGTTTCACTCCTATTTTCCTACTCACACTTCCATATCTCTCACACACATACACACACACACACACACACACACACACATGCATACACCCATGTTGGCTGCTATCAGGGAGAGCTGTGTATCTGAGGGGCAGTCCAGCAGTGATTAGCACAAGCAGCTGATAGCAAAGATGAGGAGACATAATTATATTGTGTGTGTATGTGTGTGTGTGTGTGTGTGTGTGTGTGTGTGTGTGCGTTTATGCATGTGAGTATGGCGGATGTGGACAAGAGGGGGTGGATAGGGGGGTATCTGCATATTGTCTGCCTGAAACATGATGAAGCAGTTTTAGAAAGTTCATTTTGGATGTGAGAGAGAGAGTGTGAGTGAGTGAGTGAAAACATGCAAGTGGGATGAGGACAGAGATGAGAGAGAGGGAGGGAGAGAGGGATAGAAAGAAAGGGGAAGAGAAGGAGATTGGAGGCTTTTGTGAAAGTGATAAAGCCTCCATCAGAGTGGATAAGTGCTGAAAACTGATTTTAATCCAGTGCCGCTGGTCCTCACACACAAATGAGGACTCAGACACAAGCAGGCAGGATAATTGGTCTGTGCGTGTGTGTGTGTGTGTGTGCGTGTGTGTGTTGTGTGGGCGTGCTCCTCGCTCTCCCTCTCTTTCTGTGTATCTCACACACACACACACACACACACACACGCACACACAATCGCACGCAAGATGGACTGGTAGACAGTGTCTGCTGAATCTGTTCCCGACTCCGCCTTCCCTTTTGGCCAGTCCAATCCTGATAAGACGATATCTTCGCATTTCTGTAATTTTAGCTGATCTATTTTCCATCTCTGTTACACACACACACACACACACACATACACATACACACACACACACATAGACATCCACATAGACAGCAGAGCTCAGTCAACAAAATGTGTAATCTGCTCTTTTTTGATGAGCTGCATAGAGTGCTTTGGTGGCAGATTGATCGCCACTGGATTCACTTTCAGCCCATCGGACCTGCATTGGTGGTCTCATTAAGGGTGTTAATGGCAGCCCAGAGGGCTGAAACATTGAGTTTTATTTTGTATGCCCTCTCTCTCTCTCTCTCTCTCTCTCTCTCTTGTTCTTTCTCTTTCGCTCTCTTTCTCTTTTTCAAGACCACCTACATATGCTCAGATTCTAAACAGAATGTCATGTGACACTGGTAGTGATTTATGGTTAAAGGAGCCGTATGTAAGATTGTGGCCAAAAACTGGTACTGCAATAACAAACAAATACAAACAAAAACAAACAGAACATAGTATCCTCCACTCTTCCTCCCAGACAACATTTTGCAAGCTAGGTTGCCAAAATCAGAGAGGTGGAGGGTGTCGCAACAGGCCAAAATACATAATATGCGAACAGTAAACACATAATGACAACGTAAACAAGTTGAGGGCTGCAAATTCAATTTTGTAATGCCGATATTTAGGCTGGATTACTGATGTCAGTGATAAAAGTATTTTAAATTATCATGATTCCTTAATGTCTTCCAATATGTCAAGTCCATTTTATGATTAATTTACATGAATTTCTTACATACAGCTCCTTTAAGGTTAGGCTGTCTCATGGTTAAAGGTGGACTGTGAGATCCTGGATGATGTCTCCTCTGTTGACGTTCCACATAAACACCAACATACCAAAGAAACCGCTCCTCTCAAATTCACGCTACTAAATCAACTTTGCCCCCCCACATCCATATGTGCATTGCTAACTCCCATCCCCTACCCTAACCATCTTGTTGGTGTTTGGCTGAAACGTGGTTTCTTATGTTTTGATGCAGAGCCTGTGCCCCTTGTCTTTGTTTGATGTTTACAGCCCCTGTGTTGTCACCAGACGTTTTCACAATGTATTCAAGGGGTAGGCAGCGAACTGATCAAGGGGAGATGCCTACGATTTGAGACTTAAATGAGATTGCCCTAAAAACCATGCACCTTTAAGTCTTTGTAGGAAAGGTGTTCAAGTTAAAGGGATTATCCGGAGTGAATCAACCCGCAGCCCTGTTGTCTGAGGCTGCCAAGTGCTGTCGATAGGAATCAGAATGACAGCAATAGGTACAGTTTAGACCGAATTAGCGAACTGCCCGCTAACGAAACTGACATGCCCTCATCAGGTTGGGTTGGCTATTGTTTCGTTAATTGTTCCTTCCGTGCATGAAAATCTGTCAGTCTCATACCTATCGACAGAACTTAGCACCATGAAACAACTGAGATACGCGTTGTTTTACTCTGGATAATCGCTTTAAGTGTTCAAATCAAGTCAAGTCGAGTCAGTTTTATTTGTCAATT
>JASCQY010000156.1:0-20564 GCA_030264315.1 Sardinella tawilis
AGGTATGGCTCAGTTAATTAACTCTAGGGGAGATGGAAAATGAACATATTTCCACAAATGGTGGAGTGTTGCTTTAAGTAAACAGTTCTTACAGATGCAATAACCTAAACCTGCATTGCTGTCAAGAGAAGAAGTTTGATATGGGGAGTTGGAGGAAGAATTTAGCATTTGTGTGCTAATGTTTGATAGCGTCTCTTGAGGTTGTTTACCTGAACTCCTTGGGAGTTGGCCTCCATATTCCAATACCTCCGGGCCTCTTGGACAATATCTTCATGAGAAATCCCTTTAAACAAAGAGCCAACACATCCTCAGATATCCCGTGTGCACACACTGCCTTTCTGGTCGGTCTGGTCATGCCTCTCTCACTGCTACAACACAGCGCTGGGCATGCAGACCAACATCCCCACTATACTCCCGCTCCATCTTTAAGAGTCACAGATTTGGAGCCACACGTTTCTCAACCAGTGTGTGGCCTTCATTCAGTCAGAATTGACAAAAAGCATGCACACAAATGAATCACATTCTGAGCTGCTGTGATGGTATTCATCCAAGTTATACCAGTTACCAGAGTTACAGTTCTCACTGTCTCTGTGTGTCTCTGTGTGTCTCTGTGTGTGTGTGTGTGTGTGTGTGTGTTTGTTTGTTTGTGTGTGTGTGTGGGGGGGGGTTACGGGGACACTAACCTTGCTGGAACTGGAGCATCCACACCTTGAGCTCCACCAGGCTGTGGGCGTAGAAGCAGGAGTCCTCACGCTGGCAGCCGTAGCGCACCTCATGGCGGCACAGGTCCATCTGGCCCTGGGGGGGGAGGGGCCGCACCTTAGAGTAGCGCACCGTGTTCTCCTTCAGGATGTGGACCAGGCACCTGCGACACACACACACACACACACACACACACACACACACACACACACAAACAGAGGGGCTCACTCACCCAGCCTGCTGCACTGCACTCCCCACAGGGGCACCACACACAGCACTGGGGGCCTCACAGAGCCCAACATGAGCATGAACATCCATTCCAATGCACTAACGCCAGGAGCAGACCTCCTGACTCGAAATGCTGATATTGATACAATGGGGTGTCCAAGCCAGTCACAGGTAATCCAAGGCTATCAACAGTAGTTGCTGTGTTCAGTCATGGCAGGAGTCGTTATGTGTGTTTGGGTGACGGACTTGAAATGTTTTGATTACTTCAATTGTTGACATAATTCTGATAATCAGACTGAGTCAAACGTGTTTGTTTTACCTATACCAGTCCATTCTATGCCCACTAATTACGACATTAAAAAGCGAACAACTCAGTTGTCTGTGCTCATAACTAACTCCCAATCATAGCTAACGTCATGGTGGGTTTGTTGGTCAATGTCCCATAAACACAGCAACCCTTTGCACTCTGAGATGCCTGTATTTACTATACGTCCAGGATGAGCTCAAACACAGCACACACGTCATATCACGTCAGCTGGGCTTCTATTCAAAATGCTGACGCACATTTCAACAAGATGTTAGGGACTGGGAATCGCTGCTTACTTTTTCTCCTCAAAGTTATGCTTGGTCACAGGATGAGAGCACAGGCTTGGGTTCTCACTGTTGGTTTTGCTGATGATTCTGGGCTTGTGATCAAAACACACCTGGGGAAAGCAGCAGAGGCAAGCAAGTCAGTCAAGCACATTTCTCCTCCTTCTCCCTCAGCACTCTAGAAATAGGACCCAAAATAGCCCAGCCATCCAACCCGTCGCACCTGTCCTACAGCAGGAAATGCTTATGTCATTTGAGCCGGACGTGCTTCAGCGTCAGATTGCTTTGCTTATTTTCCAAGCCTGCGGCCGCGTGAGCAACTACTAAGGCTTCCCTTTTATTTTCCAAAGCCATGCTAGCCGTCTGTCTAGACAGACACGGGGGACCTTCTGTTCTCCAGCCCATCGTACCTCACAGAGGAACATAAATATCCCCTGATGCTCCTGGAGGATCTTGGGAACCGTCAGGTGGACCGTCCGTATGGAGCCGAAGGGGTCGCAGAGCAGCTCTCGGCTAATGAAGCCCTTGCGCTCCAGCGTCCACACATCGATCTCCTCCTGGCAGTATGCAAACGTGCAGTGGCCAGGGTACCGGCACTCCTCGCCCATGGCAACGTCTAAAGCAAACACACACACACACACACACACACACACACACACACACACACGAGGGGTGTTAATAAGCTGCTCAGATAAACCCTGTTGCTCCATGCACAACATACGGCATACTGGATCTGTGTGCCAAGGCCATTTCCAGTGCCACTGGGGATAGCTCATATGTGGCAGGCCCAATTTCTCTGTCAAAACTGGATGATGTGAATGGTGATCCACAGTAGAGAACAGCAGAGACGCTATTGAATGAAGAGGACTGATGTGTGTTCTGTTGCCAGGAAACAAATGGCCAAGCATCCAAGGAGAGCCAAAGCCAATCAGAAACAGTCTGGCTGCAGTGTTACCTTTGCATATGTAGTATGGCCCCACATACTGAGTCTTGGTTGGCCTCGGCCGAATGAGCTTCCATACAACGTTCCCCGAATACTTGATTCTTCCCAGCAAAAGGTCTTTTCTGCATTTGTGCTCCTCTGTATAATGTGTGTAATCTAATACTCCAGGACCTACAAAAAGAGGCAACATTTACATAGTAGGCTACATCTGAGCACTAAGACTGATCATGCACTGAGAGATAGAGATTCTCAAACACACATGCGCGAGAGAGAGAGAGAGAGACACAGACAGACAGACACTCAGACACTCTCCCACACACACACAACAAGAGAGAGAAAGCAACACTTATACTGTATAACCAAGAGGAAGGGAAAGAAAAAAAAAACAAAAACTTGCCTGTTTTCACGTAACATGCTGGACACGCCTGTCTAAACTCATGCGTTTCAGCGAGAGGATTCTTGGATAGATCCATGGCCAAGATATTTCCTTCAGGCGCGCCTAAGGCCACCCGGATGGGAGGGAATAAGGGCTTGTCATTGGTGCTTATCTGCAGGGGAGAGGAGAGAGAGAATGCAAGAATGCAGATGCCATAAGTTTCCGCTGTCATTCCCACAAAAGCCAAGTGAGCGGAAGCAAAGAGGGGTTCTTACAGGCATGATGGGATGTTGCGGAAAGCCTGGATTCCCAGGAGGCGGAGCAAAATTGGAAAGAGAATGGGAGGTAATTTTAGCGTCGTCTATAGCACAGGGAACAAAAACCAGACCCCACAGACTGTTATTAGACATCAAGAACATACAGACAATGGCCGCCTCAGCTACCAAACACTCAACACACAACAACCCTGTGCAGGTCAGGTCTTGTCGTTTTACTTCATTTCGAAAGCACAACTAGGAAATGGAAATGGAAATGGAGACTGTCAGCCTGTGTGAGCAGGCCTCGGGTCTGGCATAGAGTACCTGTCTGCGTATCGGAGAGGGACAGACAGTCTAAAGAGTCCAGTGCTGAGGGGAAGGGGTCCAGGCCCATGGGGAAGGGGCTGGGTTTGTGGTAGGGCGGGGGGAGGGTGACGGTGCAGGGCGGCGCCAGGAAGGGGTGGTGGTGGTGGTGGTGGGCCATGTGAGGGGGCATGAAGAGAGGGCCGCTCAGGCCTCCGGCCGACGCCATGCTGGTGGGGAGAGGCAGAGGGCCGCTCATGGTGGGGAAGACCTGCAAGAGGGGAGGGGGGTAGGGATGGACAAACAAGCAATGGACAAGTCTTTTAGTTACAGGTGCCGTGTAACACAAGTCACAATTTACAAGTTACAATGCAAACCAACTTGGGCCATGGCAACTCTCCTGTACTTAATATGGATGAATGATGGCAGATTGTCACTGAGCCTGGCTCTGTCTAAAATGCCAGACAGCAAAATGGCCAAAATGGCCTGCTGCATATAAGCAAGTGATTCTGGCTGCTGACTGGGAAACGAGAGGCTGTTGCCTCCTCCCAAATATATACATGCGTGCGCTCTTCCTCACCAGTCTGACTGAGGTGTGACCCTGACCCTGACACAGCACGGACTTCACAAAGGGAAAGCTTGGAAAGAAGTTCAAAGGCTTCTATGGATTACAGGTGAAAAACAGCAGTCAAGTGAAATGTCACGGGATGAAGTTCAACTGATTTTCACTTCTAAGGCACTTAGGTCTCTGCCAAGGAGGCTTTCCGCTCATAGAATTATGGAGGCTGTACCTCGGTGGTCTGCTCGTGCGTGACGTTGTCCAAAAGGTCATCCAGGTCCTCACCGATGATCTTGGAGTCAAAGTCCAGGTGGGGCTCGGAGGCATGATACACCTCATGGGGCCGGTTGCCGTTCACCAGCCTGTGACTGTTGGGGGGTCCCGACTCGTGGTTGAGGGGTTCCGGGGGGGCCGCGGCCGGCATGGGGCTGGCCGAGGGGACCGGGCGCAGCTCAGCCTCCGACTTCTCGAAGGCCGGGTGCCCCGATGGGGACGTGCTGTGGACTGGCACTGCACTTGGCTTGGGAGCCGGCTTTTCGGTGGGCAGCTGAGAGGGCTCTGGCGCTGGGCCAGCTGTCTCCATGGAGACCTGGGACACATCTGGAGCACATGAGGAAATGAGAGGCAGGGAAAGGCAGGCGTGTGGGTGAGAAAGACTGATTACTGAGCCCAAGCAACAAACACTCACTGAATACTTCAGTCTTCACAAGCAAAAATGAGTCATCTAAAGAGTCAATGCTCCTACCCATTTCAATGTCATCCACAGATGCCGATCCATTGGAAAACTAAAATGGACACAGATAGTTGAGAGGGGAATAAGAGGAACACCTGAATATGTGAGGCTGGCTTTCCAAAGGCCCCATAGATCACTTCACATTCTCCCATTAATGAAGCAGTGCACAAGCTCTGGCTCACCTTGTCACCCGAAGCACTTGCACTTGAACCAGGCAAAATATTTAAGGCAGGCTGGGGAAGAAATAATTAGAAATAATTAAAAGAAAAGCAACAGAATTCACACGATAACAATTATGGAATGTCTGCTGTGATCACATATTAAACAAAGAATGATTCTAATGTACTGTAAGGAAGACAGGTTTCTGCATACACACCTAACATACAATCTAAACCGGTTCTCTCATTTCAGGGTTGGACGGTCATCCACACACAGCTCAAAAGATGTCAATAGTGAATCAGATATTTTTTGCCAAATGAATTTCAGTCTGACAGTGTCCATACTGAACGTTTCCACACGAGTCTTGAGTTGTGTTCCATAAACTAAAGGGCCAGCCACAATCACAGGCATCACTTTACATACTCCCCTTTCTCATGACACTTACACAGCTAAAAAAGTAGACAGATTATGTCTCCAAAAGAAGATTCAAACAAACATGCAGCAACCATCTTACCTTGCTTCTGACGTAGGCTTTGCGAATTTTTAATCCCAACATCTGAGCAAGTTCATGTGTGAGCTGAATTACTTTAGAATCCTACGATACAAACAAGAAAGATCACATTGAAACACAGGTGTACACCCACACACACACACACACACACACACATACATACAGACAAACACACACGTCTGTGTATTCCATTGGGAACAGGAAACCATTTTGGGCTTTGCACTAACTCACCTGGGGCACTGCAAGTGAACATTTGGCCACGGCATCATAGGCCTCTGTGTGGCGTCCCATCTCCTTCAGAGATCTGGCCTTGCGGTAAAGCGCTCGGTAATTGCCATCATTCAGCTCCAGCGTTTTTTCGCAGTCCTCCAGAGCTTGATCGTACACACCCTGAAACAGATCATAGAGAGCGTTCATCAAACACTGACTGCAAACATCAGCCAAATACACACTCAGTGATTTACATCTGTCATTTACCTTCTTCAATCAGAAACACAACTTTGATTTAATTCCACACGTTTGAGTGTAAAAACAGTTTTATAATATAATGTAGCCTAGTTCCGATATCACAGCAGTTGCTAATGACCAACTTTTGTGGTGTCATTTTTTATATGAGTGTCGAGTCTGTGTTCTACCACTGGACACTGGCCTGGTAAAAAGAGCAGGGCTACTGTTAGCCAGAACTAAAAATAAAGGCTTGGAGCCTCGAGATGAGTGAACCCCAGGAGCGTGTGCTCAGTGGGGTCAGAGGTCAGAGGGAGTGAAACAGAATGGAGAGCATCTTCCTTCTATTCTGAGAAGGCCAGAGGAGCCCAGGCCAGGGGGACAGGGGGACAGAGGGACAGTGGGAGCGTGCTTCATGAACCAAGGCTCAGGAAAGCATTTACTTTCTTCACCATCCGTTTGCTTTGTCATCATTCTCCTCAGTCTTTATTATTTGACTACAATTTGGCATGACACTATGAAGGGTAATGTACAAGGTCTGTATTTATTTTACCCCTTTTCTCATTCTGATGACAATGAAATTCTACCTGGGCAACATTCTGGGTCAGGTTTTTGGCTTTCTATCACTGTAAGAAGATTTTTCAGGACACTCTAATCATACTCACGATGTTTATGTAGGCAGCTGCACGATTTGCATAAATCTTCTCCCTCATCCCAGTAGATATGACGATATCCTCCGACTCCGCATACTCTGTAATATTTAAGGCCTCTGTGTACAGTTCTACTGATCTTGCCCAATCGCCTTCACTGTAAACATCGTTTCCCTCGCCGAACAAATTCCTCACAAGGTCCTTGATAAATACCTAACAAAACCAACAGAAACAGCGTTGTAACGCTAGGTGAGATAAGAATTAATATCCTTCAAGGAGAAGATTAATCACGGATTACATACAAAACAACAAATGTCAAACCTCATATTCTTCTTGTGGTCCAGGGTATGGCAATGGTGATCTGCAAAATGAAAACAAAGATCATAAGATCAAGAAAATGGCACTAAACCAAAGTAATTAGAGAAAGAAATCCCAGGGGAAAATATCCCTAGTGATTGTGAATGATGACGACGTAGCCATTTGTAGTGGCAGTAAACAATTAGATCTCCACATGGACACAGGAACATGCTTCAGTTCCCTGTAGATCAACTAACAGCTAACAGCACAGGGACTGAATGATGCATCACCTCCACAGGTGCTCAAGGTGCCAGGCCTCAGACCCTTGAAATGGCCATGATCTGCGCTGCTTTACCCAAACCACAGTATAAGTTCATTCAACAGTAGTTCCTCTAGTTTTCATGTACGTCAAACTGCTGCTGATAAAAGTATTGACTGGTGGTGACTGGTTGTCTCAGCTCTTTCCTTGCGATAGCATGAACTTCCCCCAGTGATTACTTTCACACTCACTGGATGAATTGCAGCCCTTTCTGAATTTCTTGCCACCGACTGCTTCTGTCCTGACAAAGTTGAGACATGCTTCCATGTGATGTCAGGATCGATTTGGAATCACCTAAAACAGGGAAAAACAGAAATTTTAATTAAGAGGATGTGCGTCTCTCCATTGTACCTTCTACTCCAAAAAAAGGTTCAATGCTGTGTTCAGTGGATTTCAGGCCCTCCACATGCAACCAACAAACATCAACACAGCAACACACCTTCTCGAAAATGAAGACAGACATAATAACAACTCGGAAATTTCTGGCAATGTCTACACGTGACGTTAACACCTTGGTTCAGATCACGTGGTGTACATTTCAGTTAATCATGAAGACTTACCTAGCCTACCTCTCCCCTATGGCAATAACTACTCACATACTAGTGACCTCTTAGCCACGTAAATAAACTGTACACTGTGACGAATTCTTCACTTTGAGTTTGAATCAAGAGCAAATCACTTCCTGTTTTGTTAAATGCTAACTATTCACACCCACAGAGATAGCCATTCACGTTGGGCTAAAACTTAAACTTGGCTGCATTATGCATGACAAACCTAGAAAGAGACATGCGTGCACAAGTTAGTGTTAAGACTGACAATGTAAACATCAGTATGTATGACAATCAACAGAGTTTACTTGGGTCAGATGTCATTAAAAACCGAGGGTACTAACGTTAACTCGCATAGTTTGAAGCGTTGAGTGCCAAGCTGACATTTTGACGCACACGCCACCGACTTTTTTCAAGTGGATGGCATGGAATGCCAAGTGCAAATTTTCTCAAACTAACGTTAGAATGTATAACTTGATAGCAGGCTAGTGACATACAGATATCCCTTTGCCATAAATAAATCACTTATATTATGCCATAATGCGCCTATGCTAGACATTTATATTAACTAGCCTTTACAGAGTTGTGTGGGTAGACACGTTAACATCAGCTAACATAAATGTTAGATACATTTGTGGACACACATTACATGTCTATCAACAACTATCAAACAAACAAACATGCTAACGTTATATCGTATTTGTATATCATGGCTAACTAGCCCTGATACAACAACTAATAAAGTTCTAAGACAGGACTGAGAATTGCTTTTCCTCTGTGACACGCTAAGGGCAGTTTAAAGGGAACACAACAAAAGCTAACGTTAACCATAGCAGGCAGTTCACTGCCCATAAAAGTACAATGCGGACCAGTTAGCATGAGCTAGCTCACTGGCTAGCTGATGGTTTTGCCGCGCAAGATGTCTTTTGAGCATTCTGTGAACCTTCCTGAAACTGATCTTCAAAAACACTAAACCACTTACATATTCCATTGTCAGAAACCCACCTTTGTGAACTTTATGATAGCCCAGTTTCTTTGGAAATCCAAAGTTAACTGCACATCAGAGAAATGAGCTAGCAATTTCTTTCAACGATTTCTCAGTGAAGCAATGTGATCTACACCATTTTCATGATCCCTTGCTTCGTACCATCCAAATTGTTGTCCTTAGTATTAGTGAAACAGCGTCCCCTATCGATGACCACCAGGTGCTACCAGAGCCAGAGAGACGGACTCACCTGATATTTGGTTACTCTTTCTTGTCAGCTGTTTATCAATGTATGGTCATTGTGCAAGTATAAAGGTAATTGTAAATGTGCAAGTGTCCGTCCTCTGTTATTTAGAAAAGCGAGATGGTATTATTATTGTTGTCACGATTACGCATAATATATGCGGTCAACCTTTTCTTTAGTTGTCTGTTCTTACCTGGCGGTTTTATTTTTATGTTGTTGATAGGCCTAACATGAGTAGACATGTGCCTTTAGAGGCTAGTGTAAAGATTGTCTGTTTCTGAAGTGACATAGCGAAACAGAGCACAGAAATTAAATGGTTAATACAAGGCTCCCAAAACATGGGCAGTTCGTTTTCAGCCGCATTTAAAATGTATCGAGTGCGTGGGGATTACCGTGGAGCGCTCAAGACAGAGGCTGAGATGGTCAGGATTACTTTGGAGTAAGTCTAAAAAAAGCCGTTGACTGGCTGACACAACATTGCGTCAATACAGGGCTACTACTTTTGCACACAATGCCACTACTGCATTGGATACTTCTCTTATTCTTTGGTAAGTTCAGCAGTCTTTTTCAAGAAACCGTGATTAGGTGCAGACTTTTCCAACGTATTACCAGAATCACGAAGATTGTGATGATGCGTAGGCCTAGATCTGATCGTTTGATAGGGTTTAACCAAACTGCAGGCAGGCGGTGATGACAAAAGTATATGAGCTGTTGTCATCTCTTTGATAGCCATTAAAATAACAGGGTCATGCATTGATGGCATCATGTGATTGACATGTTATTGGTCTTGAACAATGGTTCGAACATCTGTTGTGTGCTTTGCTTTGGTTCATTGAGACCATTAATTTTTCTCAGTTTTGACCTTATGGCTTATGCTATTACTCCTGTGCTGACCTATTGTGGGTAACGCTCATTAAACAAATAATTTCACAGTGAGTCAGCTCCTAGGAATTGACCATGGGCAGGAGAAAAGAATTTTCCAAACTGGCTCATAATTCACTAACCTTCACTCACAGAGATGAACTCCAGTCTGAAATTTTTCTCCCTATTTTGCATCTCAAAAGATCTACCATGAAACAAAGCATTAAGAGAAGAATGCATACTGAATGCTTAGGTCTTAAAGAACTGGTTGGAATGAATATACTGTAGTATTAGTTATTGAAATCATATTACTGAAATTGTAACAAGGTTCAGAATGATCATGCATTAGAATAATTAGTTAAAGTCAGAGGCTCTGGTTGAAGTGATGAAATGGATCCAGAAAGTTTAGGTATATTTAGATATACATATTTATAAAAATCCTAGAAGACACTGTATAAATTGCATTGACGGCAAGAGTAAAGACTTTAGCCCAAGACTCTCTGAACCTGTTGCTTTTGTGTCTTGTTTTTTCCCTCTAGTAGGCATAGCCTGCGCCACACCAACAAGGTCTAGTCGGAGGAAACGAGGGCTGCTGGAACTGGCTGGAGTCATCAAATGCAGCACTGGGAGGTCAGCCTTGGCCTATATGATGTATGGCTGCTACTGTGGCCTCGGAGGCCAAGGCTGGCCCAGGGACAAGGCCGACTGGTGAGATGTCATCATCTAAATTTCTCTGTCTTTCTGTCAGGCACAATCCACAAGGCTGACTTGATGCAGTGTGTGCGGAGGATGACTACAAGGCAAATATCAAAACCAAGTGTCATTGCAGTTGAATTTCCTATTGTCTGTGCCTTTGTTTAATTATAGTGATTTAAAGTGTGACTTTTACTAGTTGTGAGTCACAGTGTATCTTTTAGTGCAATCTTGTGGTCATTCTCTCACTTGCTCTCTCTGCAGTCTGGCAGTCAGAAGTCTGAGGACAGACCCACCCAGTTCTCCCACTCACAAAATAGGAGCCTCTAGTTTGCTGGGTGCCCCTAATGACAGTGACTCAAACCCTCAAACCCATGATATTTTAACAACACTATTCATTCCCTCCTAGAGTAATTTGTGCCCCCCAAATGCAGTCGAGTTTATTTTTGCACATACTTACTTTTGTGGTTTGTTTTCCTTCCGCTTTTAAATGAAATCCTTCCCTTCATTTTTTTCTTCTGCTTCTAAATTATCCTTGGAGCATCCGGTCTGGTCGTGTACAGAATATGAAAATATGAGCTGTACATACCCAATGCAGGATTATTGGGATCACAGTTTGTGTGGTGCACTGAGGTGTGGCCCATCCAGTTGATTTGCATGAACTATGTCTGTGGAAAAGAGAACTCCGTTCAGCAGTGAATCAGCCCCTGAGCGGCCTGCTAACAGAGACTTGGTGTTCCCTTTCCATTTCAAAGGTGCTGTCACAAACATGACTGCTGCTACGGTGATGCCGAGTTTGCAGGTTGCCAAACGCACACAGACAAGTACCAGTGGACATGTGAAGACAAGGAGGCCGATTGTGGTATGCCCAACATGCGCTCAGCACATAGCAGCTGTAATTAGACCTGTAGCCTACTGTAGCTTGGAAATCACTCCTCTGCCCTCCCGGTAGGCATAATACACAGGTGTGTCCTCACACCTCAGTGCCAAATGCTATGCTATATTAGCTTGAATTGAAAAGCAAACATCTTGTTCATGTAAGCTAACCTTGTTGGCCTTTGCATGTGACTAAACACTGTGTCAGCTTGGCCAAGAGCTCGTGTAGGCTAGCAGGCCGTGGGTCCTGAGTACAGTGCCCACATTATGTGGTGGGAGAGCTTCAACCCCAGCCCTGTGGGAGTGAGGCCGGGCTGGGTAGTCTTCTCCTCAGCCCCACACTTCAGTGGATTTCCAGCAGCAGCTCTGTGCCGACAGTCAACATCACCAGGAAGCATTTTGGGAAGTGTCAGCAGCTCATTGTGTTTTGTCATGTACAGTAGGCCTACCTATGTTTACTGTGAGGAAGATTTCCCTGCTGTGCCACAAACAAACTCTCTGTCAGGGATAATCACTGAGGTCTGTCCATCTTTTTTTTTTTTACTAAATTGGTGTGTTTGTTTTATCCCAGATTCTCTTAAGGACAAGTGTGAGAAAATGCTGTGTCGGTGCGACAGGGAAGCGGCCAAGTGTCTGAGGAAAGCGCCCTTCATAAAGAAATACGCTTTGTGGCCAGACTTTCTCTGTGGATGTGTCCAGCCAACCTGCAATTTCTACTGAAGGTTCAATGGAATCTCTCCATCATACAACATTCCGTACCAGTGCAAAAGGCAGTTTTTTTCTCTCATTTCTCCTATAGACAAAGCTACACTTTTTATATTGTTCGCAATCTTTATACATAGTATTTTGTTAGTCTTTGTTTTATACAAGTAATGTAAAATCTTTTTTTTCAGGAATTAAAAGACCACACACATATCTCAATAAAACGGGTTCTGTGTTTATTCAGAGAAGAGGAGTGTAGGACCAGCAGAAAAAGAAGCTCAAGACATGATGTGAGTTATGACTGTAGGGGAAATGAGTGGAGAGCAGTCAGGCCTCCTATATTGGACTTACCCCTTGAATCTACTCTCGAAGTATCAGTGCATGTAACAGTTGTCTAATAGTGGTTGTATAATGAAAAAATGGACAATGAGGCACTCCCATACATAGGATTTAAAAAGCCTTTATTAAATACTGGCTACATGCCTACGCATCTCAACAATCCAAGCCCTATTTGTTCATTGGTGCCTTGGAGGCCCATTTTTTTGTACCTATTTGTGACCCAGTCAAGCAATTTCTCTTTTTATTTGTATAGCGGTTGTATAATGTTTCCTTTCCCTTGTCAAATGATTTCATCTGAAGGTTGAAAACAGCTAAACATGAAATGACTGGTAAACCTGAGAGCTTGTCTGTTTCTTTCAAACCAACATAAAATTGAACATACTTAGAGCTGCAACAGTTTGAATAAAACAGAAATAAAAGGCAGCATAAGAGAGAAAAACAAACACCAAAACAAAACAAACCCAATTCCAAGACCTCAGTGTTTCCTGCCATGCACACAATGTAGGCCAGTGCAACATGGGGAACAAGAGGCCCAGTATTGTAGCCTAGTGGAGGGGAGAGAGGGGATGGGTTCTTATCTGCTTTTCAAAGAGCGATCAGGTAACTCTAACGGCTAGAGTGGAGCTGTCTGCCTTAAAGCACGTATGAGGAGGTCAGGGCTCTCTGCGCTCTTCTTCCAAGCCACCTCCCAGAGGCCAGAGATTCACAGGACTTACATGGATCCACCGTATGGTGGTTGTGTTCATCCTCTATGCACATGCATCCATTCGGTTTCATTTACATTTTCTATATTAGTCCTTTCAAAACCTGGGGGTTGCAACTTTTTAGTTGTTCTCCTTATGTTCAAAAATAATTGAAACATTAATGGCATCCCCACTGTGTTCAACTTTATTCATCTATGGCAATACCCAGTAGAGTATTTTGCAGAGTTCTTTCCTTTTTTCCATGTGGTTGGGATTTATAGAGACTGGATATTTTTGGGTGAGGCTTATTTGCAAATGGCTATTTTAAGAAAATTATCCCGGGCCACATACAGTATTCATTCTTTGTGTACATCATCAGCCCTCCTTACTGTGTTTGTCCAACCAGCTCAGACTGAGCCCAGTTTGTTTGTCTGGGCTGATTAAATGGAGCGTGAGGCTACACCCTTGCTTCAGACACATTTAAGTATAAACATCCCCAAATCAGGCAAATGTCCTCTGGACCATATCCGTGTTTTACATGGCCTGAGAGAAGCCTGGCAAAGCTAATGTCTCTGCTAGTAGAGTGGGTTGGACTTCCTGTCATTGGCTAAGAGAACTCAGGGAAGGAGAGAGAGAGACAGAGACATTTACTTAAAAAAACCTTCCCTGTCCACTGTTCGAACTGTGACGTTTTTCCTCCATGTCATTCCCAGCATGGCTGAGTGGTGAGCTCACTGCTGTCACAAGAGAGCGTGCCACAGCCAGTCCTCCTCCTCCTCCCGCTGGTGCTGCCCAGAGCCAGTGGCCCTGGGATGCCTGAAGACCTCCTTCAGCTGCCGTACACACGCAGCACCAACAGGTGGTGTCGTGCACTCACTTTTGACGAACCCATGCAGTCGGGGGCCGGGGGATGGTGAGTGGAGGGAGGGAGAGACTGTCAGCATGTGATGAATGACACAGTTTGGGACGGCAGTCTTTTAATACACTGACATACTTTTCAAACACTGTCTGTGGCGCTTTGTTTGTTAAGGTTAGTGTGTTTACCAAGGCCCAAAGCATAACCAAGTAACCAAAAGTGTGGCTGATGGACATGTACCCTCATAGGCATTTGAGTGCAACAGCATTCGGTTATGGTGGACCAGGGGTCAGCAGAGGATCGAGACTGCACTGCAAGTGCCTTCAGATGAGTTCCAGGACAGGAGGGGGATATAGGTCCGATCTCTCTGTGGGTCATGTGCCCTCACATGGGATTCTCTTCTCATGGCGTATGAGTAGGCAGCTAACTACATGTAGCTTGCTGGCTAGCTAGCTAGCAGCAGCAGTGCCATCACATCCCCTGGGGGAGAGAGGAGAGCGTTGAGGAGCTGTGGCTGAGCACAGTGCTGCACTGGGACACGAGTATTTGGGGCATGCTCCACAAACACTCGAGCGATTGTGTGCGCCCGTCACAGGGTAATGAAGGAAGAAGTTATGAAAGTCATATGCTGTTCAAGTCACATGGACCTCAGCACAGAGACGGGGTTGAAGCTTCTCATTTGCCTGTTTGCATGTTTACCTCCTTGAAAAATCTGTTTGTGTGTGTGTGTGTGTGTGTGTATTTCCCCTCACCATGGCTTTTAACATGCAATAAACATGGGTCTCATGCCCATACAAAAATACCTTATTATGAAAATGATCTGAATATGATCAGTTCTGGTTGATCTTATCTGTCTGACGTGTCCATTCGGAATATATTTCTGATGTCCATCATAACACTGTAACAACATTCATTAGTTTCAAATAGAATATCGATTTCATTTTCATTTGTCTTACTTGAGGAAATAACTGTCAAACACTAAAGACTATGAAATACTAATAAACCCTACACGCTGGAGTAATACCTTAGAGAGGATCTGTCAGCTCAGTAGTATAATACCTATGAAATGCTCCATTTGCAATGAGAGTTGCACAGCTCCAGAATGCCCGGACACAGTACATGAAATACCTCTGCAATGTGACCACTGAGATCAAATCATAACAAGTAAATGAGCTGGAGCAACATGGAGAGGAGGGAGACGGCTGCTCACTCTTGTTCAGCGTGTAATTTGGCGGCTGCGTGTCATTTTGAGCTTCATAACGAGAGGGTGCGTAATTAGTTTCAGACTAGGCTACTTTGTGTGCTGCGCTCCCAGCTGATTTACAAGGTGCGGAGCGAGGCTTCAGTGCAACACATTTAACAGTAGACCATACCAGGTAACCATTCGTCATACATCGACTCACCCTGCCCTTATATGTCCTGACAAAAGGATAGCCTTTTTGTCATCCAACACCTTCATTACTTTGCCTGACTTTATTAGCACAGGTCAAAACATGCTAAAGGAGGCCTCAAATCCAGCTAAATCCTCCACCAGCACCACTGTGGGTGTAGTTCTGTGTTTAACGATGGTGCTGTGCTGCACTGAGTATATCGGTGCTCAGGCGGAGGAATCGGCAGCACAAACTCAGTTGAGCTCAATACTCCTACAGCTGGAGTTCAATGAAATCCTCTGGGGTCTGGAAACAGTGTTTTGCACTCGGTGTTGCCACTGAGCAGGCGCTGCCAGGAAAGATGGGGCCGCGGTGCCAAGGCCTCCTTCGCTCACAGCAGAACGGCTCTTTGTGGAAAGAGCTGCATTGCATCACCACACCTGTGGTCTCATGACCCGAGTTAAGTTCCACTGGAAACACCCCTGTTCTCATGGGCTCCTGGTGTCATACATCAACATGGCCTTTTTGGTACAGGCCTTCTGTGATGAACACCTCCTGCACACACACACACACGCCGATTGGTCTTTTTTGCCCTCAATGGTGCCTTGTAAGCAGCGCTGCCTGGAAGACACCATGGAGGGCAAAAAGACCAATCTATGGTTAGGTTTAGGGTTAGGGATAGGGTAGTGCCTTGCAGGCAGCTACTGAAGGCAAAAAACACCATCGAGCCACACACACGCACACACACACACACACACACACAGCAAGCTCAGCACATTGTGCTCTATAAGTGCCTGGTTATCACATAGCTTTTCCTCGGAGGCATCTGTACATTGCTTTCTTATGAGGCCAGTAGCCGCAGTGAAAAGGGGACTTGTTTTGTGTCGCTGACATTTTCAGACCCCGAGTGTGTTTCTGCCAGCTTGGGGCCACAGAGCCATGCCTTAAATGTCTCTTGTTATTGCATTAGTTAGGGCACATTTATTCAACAGGCATTCCGCATGCGTTTCCTGAAAAGCATATTTCCATGTGACAGTCATGGGAGAGAATAAGCCCTTAAATGCCAGACGAATAGGATGGCTGCTAGCATGTTAATTAGTCCTGTAAGTGCATAGTTTCCAAATGCAATTACATTGTGGACATTACATGATATACATAAAGGCCCAGCCAGACACGCTGAAATGCACACCATTCAGCAAAGGCTATCTTCAATTTACTCAAGGCATCTCTACTTGAACCAGGCTTCCATTCAGTTTTCAACACCCATGGGAGGAGTCCATAACAATTGAACTTGCCAATAATATCAACTGTGCAATGCATGAAATTTCATTGTATCATTTCAAAAGTGAAACAGACTTGTAACAACCCAAGTCCTTGGCGCTGCTAATGAATCAACGGTTGATTTGTAGGATACATTTTACATTTTTAGTGAATGAGTGTCGGGGCAACACTGTAGTGAGAACATATTTATGTTGTGATTTGGAGGAGGTTGCAGAATAACTGGTCTTTTCTAGTTTAGCCATGCTTGTCTTCACTTGTTTTGTGGGATGCAATAGGCATGCAATACAATATTATTCAATCATTGGGTCCCTATATAGTTTTCTGATTGAGGCAGCACACAGATAGGCCTTCTGTGCTCCTATTGTAATTGAGATGGTGATAACATACAGCTAAAAGCCCTTAAGGGTTGGCCATGCGTTTTAACATATCAAGTTGTAGGCTACGCATGAACACATAAATAATGACCACAGTTTTCTAAATTCAGAGAAAATGTTCTCGGAGACACAGTTTGTCGGCAATCATCTACTGCTATGTGCTTCAGTTAGCTATTTTAAACACATCTTGTCCCTTAAACCCTCACCTTCCACGCAGGCAGGAGCCCCAAATCCCTTTGGCAGGGCTAAAACACAGGCTAGGAGCCCTGCGAAATCAAAGCCATGTGCTGCGGCTTCCCTTCTCATTTCCTCTGATAAGAGCGGCAGACGCGGCATCTCCGTGAGCAGCACAGAAGGGAACCTTAAGGACGGGCCAGTGCTGGAGCACCACAGAAAAGCTCCCTTAACCTGCTATAGGGGTGCATACAGCACAGCAGACATGCTCCATTGGCTGCACAGCTAACCTGCTCATGCCAACCAGGGAGCAGCACATCTCCTGCATGTAGCCAATATTGGATCACAAGATGTTGACAAAGCAGGACTCAAACCATGAAGTGAGATGGGCACTCGTGTTTGTGCTTCGTTAGGCACTTTGCTTGGAATTGACATCCGCCCCGTTCGTTTGGCTGTGAGTGAGCTTCATGTGCTTTTGGTTAGGAGAGGAGCTGCGCCTTTTTTTTTTTTTTCCTTGACAAGAGGACAAGTTTCAACTTCGCCTGATGTTTGCCTCCCGTTCCCCCTCCTGCTCTGGTGCTGGCTTTGATCTCATTGGAGCCCATGAAAGCACGGTCATGCTTTGCACTTCCACCGAGCGGAGGAGACCCAAGAACGCTGACTAATGGTTGTAATGAGGGACAGAGCCGTCAAGGACCAACTGAGGCACGGGCCATAAAAGCTCAGTCTTCGACATTCACTCTCCATGTCAGCTGGATTAGTCAGCAGATTTCTCACACAGCTTGATTTGGAGTTCAGGGTACACAGACAGAGGGGGGGGGGGGGGGGGGTCAAAGCTTTTTAAATATCTCACTGCATAGCAATGTGCGGACGCTTGGTTTCTTATTTAAAATGCCATTTACTGCAGCCATCCTGCAATCATTGGGAATGATTTGCAAAGAGCTTTCTCTCTCTCTCTTTCTCTTTCTTCCCAAGCAGGGTTCAATATGGTATTGATAAGGTAGTTTGGCTCTGAGAGTTTTGATGGTGCAATCCACATTCTGCTTCAACAAAGAGCTCTTAAAAAAAAAACAATACTAAATTTTCTTTTGGAGAGTATTCTGGCAAGTGGTTTCTTTTGCCTGACTGTTTCTCTTATTTTAAAGGATGCAATGTCGTTGCTTTATATTTGAACAGACATCCTTCCATATTTCATGTGTGAGAAAGGCTGGGAGAGGGGCATAGTTGTGAGAGCTCTGTTTGGGGAGCCATTCACATGAAGCCTGGGGAGCTGGGGGATGGATGCCAGTTGTGTGAATCACTGGGCCTCATTTCCACTGAATGATAGAGGAGCAATAACACCATGCAGCCCACAGCCAGAGCAGAGCAGAGCCTAGGCTGCTTTGGGCTCCCCGCTCTCCCAGCTCCCCTCTTCCTCTCCCTCCTTTGGGTCGCACCTCAAGGAGGGTAGGATACTGGACTGGAGGTAGAGCACCAGCGCTTCAATTTGAATTTGATTTGCAATATCCTGTTTTTTTTTCTACTATCTCAAAACAAACATGACACAAAGACTGCAAACAATAATCTCCAATATTCCATCTCCATATTTATACAGCAAGCAAAATCTGACAGCACATCCAAATACAATGGCTTCAGAGATTGTAGCAACTCCTCAAAATGCAAAAATAATTATTAAAAGTAAGAAACTCACTAAATAAGTAAATATCAGGCAAACATCTTTCATTTCATTTATTCACCTTATTTGTATTAAAACTCCCATACACCTTCTGATTGTGCTCAGTGGCTAATGCTGGTAGGCTAATTGGCTTTTTCTGCCACAATATCTGAGATGGCTTTGAATTACTTTGTAGAAATCCTTGGTTTAAATCAAAGTATTTAAATTGACCCGGAGTCTGAACTAACACATTAAAATACAATCAGTATGATCCAAATGCTGTATCTAAATTGGATACAAACATTTCATATTTTAAAAAAATATCTAACATATAATCACTCTGTAGGAATTATACCATGTAAGGAGTCAAATAAACAAATATGAAAAACAAAAGGTCTCCTTAACATATATTTACCACTGCTATTTGGGGTTCTATGTATATTGAAACCATTTATATAAAGTGCACATGGTTATAAAATGACAATAAAATATTTAAAATATTCTGACGATGAATTAGGATGGATTAACCATGAAGACAAGTCAATCACATGTAAGAGTAAGAAGACAACCAAGACATTATCAACTCCAGAAATATCCATTACTTTATATCACGTCTTTTTGTAACATTTAACTGTCAGACACATCAACATATTTACTGTTAAAATCAATCAACTCTTTTTCTCTTATATCTTTCTACAAAATCTAAAGGACAGAGATAATGTTTTGGTGTCATCACACATCAATAATTTCAAACACAAACTCTCTAATGAAATCTTTAAGGTAAAAGCTTAAATCCTCTGAATGCCATCTTCTTCTTTTAATTATATCATAAGCGTAAACTTCCATGTCATAGCACCTCAGAACAAACCCTTGCCTTTGTGTTACGGGTAGTGTAAATGCAAGGGCACTATCATTTATGCGCATCACGTTGTCTTCAGTTCACGGGGTTCTGTCGAAGCTCTAAATATAACCACAGAGGGAGAAAGGGTAAATCTATCCCTCTCTAGCCCGGTGCGAGGGCAGGCTTGTCATGTGAGATTTTTCAATATACTTCACCCTGCCCCCCCCCCCCACACACACACACACACACACTCCCCCAGCCCCCCCTGCGTGCTCCCACTGTGTTTCCCCCTGCACAGAGTAGCCACCGCGCCTCTGTGATCCTCACAATGTGTTGGGCCCAAAGAGCAGGGCCCTGGCCTATTATATAGACTATAGCTGCGCTGGCTCAGACAGATGGGAGATGTGGGGGCTCCTCATCAGTGGTCACTGCTCGAGAATGAGAATGCATCATTTCAAATGCCTGCTCTTAGTTGGCCATGATGACCAGCGCACACAGCCACCACTGGGACAGCCGACAGCGGGGCCCGCGTGAGGCCATAGATAGAGCATGACTGGGGGGTAGTGCTGGGGGGGCGTGGAATGCAGCACGGGCTTTAACCAGGGCTTCATCTAAGAGCAACTCTGAAGCTGCGCCCAACACATCTTGACAAGCATGACAAGCTTCCTGCCTGTCAAATTCATAATTGCACAATATGAAGGAATATGAGGCAAAGAATTTAGCGGTTATAAAAGAAATGGCTTTATATATTAAAAAAAATATCAGAGCTGATGCACGATGAGAGAACTATGAGAACAAAAACAGGCTTTCAGGTCAGCTTTGCAGTAGGCTAAATCAGTGCCTGAGGCAGACCTAAATACTGACAAGTTTGTTATAGAAATAGGAGTCACTCATAAGGGTTAAGCATTAAAAAGGCCTTTCAGATCACAAATATGTTAGCCTGGCTAACACCAGCCTAAATCTCAAGTGAGATTTAGTCTGGGGACCACCTATACATTTTCTCGTACAGGA
>JASCQY010000156.1:28201-46271 GCA_030264315.1 Sardinella tawilis
AACTTGCTGCAAACTGTTTTCGAACAGCCACAACCACTCTTGTTTAGTCTGCTGTTAAAGGCTGCAATCACCGGCTACGTTTCGCCGTAGGCTCCTGATCACACATAAGCCTCTGACACCGTAGCCTACAGGGATTGATTCGGAGTTTCTTTAAGAAAGCCATTAGACTTAGTTCCATAATGTAAGTCAGATATAGCGAATCCCACGTCTACATGCAATGTTTTTTTTATATTTGGTATCAGTTGGTTACCGACTCCACCACCGGACGACCAACTGATATCTCCCAATAGTAAAATTGACATAGCCACATGGGGGCGGTGTTGTTCTCCGACAGAGAGAAATAGGCCAGCCGCGTCAGTCACGAGCTTGCGCAAACAACCTGGGAAACAAAGGCAGGTGGACACGAGTTCAAATCAAACCGAAATATAACCACCGACATAGGCCAGGTTAATGTAGACTGAATGCCTGTTTTCTGAAACAAATCAAGAGCACGTTGCAAGCCAGTCGCCTTTATAGTCAAATAGCATAGGCCTATGTCAACATAAAGTTCATGAACATGGAAGGGAATATGGTTTATCCTTATATAATTCTCCACAAAGGCCTAGTTTAGACAGCAAACAAAACAAAACAAAAAAACGAGATATGCATAGGCAGAAAAAAATACAATTGCATTATCGTTCATGACATAATTCATGACAAAAAAGGCAAAGTAGATTTGGTGTTGGAGCATGTGTGTGTGTGTGTGTGTGTGTGTGTGTGTGTGTGTGTGTGTATAAAATGGCACAGATGGTTTGGTCAGCTGCCCTTCTCTGCAACTCTTGGTCCTTTAATCTTCTCTTGTTGTGCACTATTCTTTCATGGTAGGAGTGGGCTTCAGCCTCACAGCCTGAAGGGAGGAATAAACAAGCACCTCTGGGAGAGGATCTAGACAGACACGCAGCGAAAGGGGGAGGGGGAGGAGGAGGAGGGCAAAGCGAGGCGAGATGAGATGGGAGCCTCTCACGTTTTTGATGAAACCTGTTTAGCACAGAGGGCCCCCATATCTCCACTGGAGGCAGAAATCCAAATACTGTTTGCCTAGCACTGTCCTTTTAGACCGTTGCATTTAGTCGATCCATGCTTGGAAGGTACAGTATTTGGTTGAATCATCATATATAGCTTTGAAATGCTTAGCCTGTGTTCCTTACAAAGTACCAGCCTCAACAGAGCCTGTTTTTCAATGTGTTTCTTGTTTCAGCAACTCTGATGAAACCAATTTGATGTAAATGAAGGACTGAAAGTTTGCACCCAGGAGAACCAAGCTGAAGTTGAACTAGTGGATTGACATTTCTAGTTTGTTCATTTGCACTGTATCCCCCGTCAGTTTTTATAATACAATATGCATGAGGCTGCCGCAGCTCTCGCCGTCTTTCCTGAAAGCGCCAAGAGGAGGGCCAGCCTTGGGGGAGTTTCATTTGATCAGCTATCCTGCACTTGTTTCAAAGGACTTGAGAGAAATGAATCAGGCTTATTACCATTGGGAACGAGTCGACGGTGAAAAGCACAGATGTTGTGTTTGAAACTTTGACCTTTTTTCCTTATTCATCACTACTTGGCTATGCGGACACTCATTTTCCTCCCTTTCCATTTGGAGTGTGACTGTAGCCGTCTGCGGTCAACTCCATTCCTGCCTTCTCTGTGTCGTCTTACTGTTGAACCAAAGCAACCCCATGTAAATCAGGCATCATCTGTGCAATAAACATAAAAAAATAACTCTGGTCTGTTCATGTTTTGAATTAAATAGAAGCATTTACGTAATAGGCAACAAGCTGCGGCATGCACTATTTATTTATTTTTTTACTGGAAAACGTAAATGTATTTTGATAATAGATTGAGCTACATTGAGCGGACATGTATAAACTATACTAGGACCCAGACCTCCAGCAGTCTTAATGAGGAACTCCACATTTTAAGCTGAATGCCCATGCATTAGCAGCACATCTATGACTAATTAATAGACTGTTGATGGGTGAGTGGGAGGCAGGTGAATTTTTAAGCAGTGGGAACCAGACATAAGCTCAGAGGGGCCATTTATGAAAATGACTGACACTTTAGATTTATTTATGCAATTCCCGCATAGTTTAATGGGATCACATTAGTATTCACTATGCTTTACAGTAGCCTAAAAACATATTATTGGTTGGCTGCGGCACTAGGAGATGTGGGTAACAGTCCTCTTAGAGAAATTTAAGCAGGTCATTCTTATTGCTTATACGCTCATTTTGAAAGCCATTCCAGTCAGAGGCTTGCGATATACCTGTCAGAGGACTGTGGAGTTATGGGCTATATTCATGGGGCTATCTGAGGGCTGGAAAAGAGTCTAGTTTTGGATGTATTATGGGCCTTCATGTTGTAAATCCTATGGTCGAGGCCTCTGACTTATATTATAAGAATATATTTGGGTGTGATATTTCACTTATGCTGCTCTCCAGCTGCTGTACTGAACAACACAAGCTCAGTCTCGTGCTGAAATTGGAACAATACAGGCGGTTTCATAGAACACACGTGAGTCCTGTCATGATTCCTAGGGTTTGAGTTAATGATTCCTGTGTGTAAACTCATTTCTAAGTTCTGGGTTTGTTTGATAAATGAGGGCCTTTTGCAGGGAAGTCCACACTACATTTTTCACACATTTACAATTGTATGGCTCCATACTAGAGTACATGAGTTCAGGTACGTAACTGACCCATTGGAAGTATCATGGAACAATACATAAAATCAAGAGGATCTCAGAAAAAGGACAAATCCATTGTGGATCAATCTGTAGTCCTTTTGTCCTTTAGTCCTGCTGAGAGTTATCAGTGGGTATGAAAATAAGAGAATTTGGTGCAACATCAACCGAATTTGCACGGCTAACAGCAGCTAATGCTAAGTGATTAGGGGAAGAGTAAACTTTCTACAGTAGTTATGTTTTCCTGTGCTCCTATCAGTTCACATTAGCTACTTTATGCCATTTAGTCTACTAATTCTCTTTCTGATACCTAGCGACTGCACTCAGTAACATTAAACAACAGGGTTAACAATTTGTCCTTTAACTGGTACACTTATTTTGGAACCAGGAGAGTGAAGGTTGCTATTAAAGCAACTTTGAGGCTGTTTTTAGATTAATTTACCAGCTGTATAGTCACTTACATGGTTAAATTGCTGGTTCCTATTCATTTATGCCGGTGTTGCTAATAGATAATGGGCCTACATAAAAAAAACGACAACTATAGTGAAAGCTCTATAGGTAAGTGAAATCATAGACTTCTCTGGTGTGCCTTTAATACTCTAATTCTGACATGTTTCCTCTGTCAGTCCTAATTAAGAGAGGCAAATCTTCAATAGCACTGAAAAGAGGCTGGAGAGGAGGCATAGAGAGTGAGCGGAGAAGTAGAGGAGGAGGCAAAGCAGGTCAGGAGCTCACATCGTGCTGTGGGAGAGCTAGCTTGGAAGAGCGGAGATGGACAAGAAACACAGATGCAGAACCAGGGCTGCTCATAATGTTCGGGGAAAGTGGCCTCTATTCTACTAGGGCATCATTAAGCACAGAGGCAGAACATTGAATCATGAGTAGATGAACAAACCAGATACGACAGGTATCAATAGCACTGATATCTACAAGGCTCTTTCCCTTAATTCTGACACCACCAATGTTTATTGCCGTGCTAAAAGCATTTACATGTAATATACAGTCTTAGAAAAACACTGATCTATGAAAGCCCGTCCTGACTTTGCCTTTTGGTAGCTTGGACCTTCAACCCCTTCAACCATATAGTCAGGAAACTAATGATTCGCTTCCGTTTGCTTCATCTCAAACTCGTGACGGTCCAATTAGCGAACAGGGAATTCAAACGATGAATTCTAGTGTGTACCATGTGTCACTGCCAAACAGCAGCGATTGGTTGAAGTCACGATCAAACTGTAGCGATTGGTTTTAAGCAGAAAGTATCTGCCCACCGCAAAGCAAACAAATTTAATCCTTCAGGATCAGACGCCATGGAACGAAGTGAAATAAGTGGGTTATGCATCAGGCTACAAAAGTTGTCCATCTCTGTCAGAAAAGGGAAATTCTGTAGCACATAGTGTGTTAAAACCTGTATAACATGCACAAAATAAGTTGAATTCTTCAAACAAGCATAACACATGGCCCATTTGTAGACAGTCTTATCCTCTCTGGTCATTTTTGATTATTCTTCGAAGAAGACTGAGCTTTGTATTCGCTGGCTGTGTAAACCCTTAATGGTCTGCCTGCTGCTGAGAACAGCTCTCCATCCCTGGTGCCAAAATCAATGTGGTGCAAGTCCCAATATTCAATCCATTTCCCAGGTTGTTCAAATCAGCTCAATGAGGCATACATGTATTAATGGGGCCTCCACCAAGGCATCGCATTGCTCTCTCTTTTCTGGGGCTGAGGAATGCAGCCTCACTGATACCGCAGGGGGAGAGAATAATCTAGCACTTTGACCGTGGTGCCCTGCTGCCTGCACAAGACCAACTACACACACACATACAAAAAAAATCCTTGGATGTTGGAAAAAAGTAAGCATTGTTGTACGTTGGTCTTGAGAGTTGAAATGGATCAAATTCATTGATTACCAGTCATCGTCACATTGCCTCATAACATTCTAAGCGTGTAATGGTGTACTAGTGAAGCATTTATAAAGGGAAGGCAAGAGGAAACACTATATCTCCTCTCATTTATGGCACTGCTCGGAGTGCTAGCTTTGACATCAATAGAGGTTCACTGTTGTTGGACTGACTCTTACATTTCATCTATCTGGCACCTCATCTGAATATCTTTCTTTGACATTTGGTGTCAGGAAACATGAAATTAGTTCATTTTCAATGTTTTTCCGTGACACTTCTTTGCATTTTGTTTAATCGAATCTAGCTATGATTACTGATCTATTCGTTTTAAATTTTAAATACTTTATTTACATATTTCCTCTTAAGAACCAAATGCTTTCAATAAAAGTTTCAATAGTTCAAACTAACATGATCTTTTGTTCCAGTCTTATGCAACACTAAAATTCATTTAATTTACTGTCAAAGCATACGCTTCTTGTCATTACTACAATTCAAATCCATTTTTTTAAATAAAGAGTGACATTATGCGGAACATTGTTCTAAACAGAAATAGACATACATTTTTTTCTCCTAATGTTACAATAAGATCTTATGGTGTTGTATCTATGATCTCTCTGCTTTTAATGGTTTGTTTTAATGGTTTCAGGGGCCATAGTGACTATAATGACCAGCTGCTGGTTGTGTGTGTGTGTGTGTGTGTGTGTGTGTGTGTGTGTGTGTGTGTGTGTGTGTGTGTGTGTGATATTCCTCATTGGTCCTCATTGTCAGTAGGCTGTATAAGTGACCAAGCCTAGCTCCAACCCAACAACCTTTTGCCAGTGGAAAGCAGTTTTGTAAAGAGCAGCATGACGAAGAGCACTGAAAACAAGATGAAGCCCATGTGGAAATTTGCTTGTAGTGTGGCCGCGTCAAGACAAATCCAAGTGGCAGGCGACACCGTTAGTTTTCTCCGGGATAGTCTGAATGGAAAATCGGTCATTGTGGGAAGGGTTTTGCTGGGACTGACCCAGGCTGCCTGCAGACGTGCAAGTGTGAAATTAATATGAAAGGTAAGCAGCTGATAACATGCTACTACAAAAGGCTGTATCATCTCCAAAAGGCTGTATCAGCTTTTGCCCATTCTCTCTTTCCTCTTGCATACTCATCTGGTATTCTGGGGAACAAATAGGCTACACGCTATATGTCCATCTGTTTTGTTGTGCCCGTCGTCACAAGCAAGAAAATGTCTCAGGTTTCACGGCATACAATCTGTGCGTTTTCTAACTACAGAGCATTTAACAGGACATTTTCAAAGCAGGACTGTTCGGTAGCTACTAGAGTCGGCTCTTTGGATGCAGACTTTCTTTTCTCCTTAAAAAGCTTGGACTGAGGATTGAACTTCAGCGCCATTTCTGTTTTCAAAGCTCATGTGCCTTTCTTTTTTTCTTTTCTTTTTTTTCAAACATCACACCAAGCTTGATCACCCGCTGTGATCATCCTTACTAATAGTAAGTGGGTTATTTCTAATGTTTACCTAGCAATTAGGAGGAAATCAGTCATGACTGTGGGGTCTGTTGCCATAGTTACACAAGGGTTCTAAGGACTATCATCTGGTCCTCGGTTCGACCAATCAGGAAGCAGAGCTGAGGCTGCAACATAAAGTAAAGATGCACATCTTTCAGAAACACGCTCGAAAGAAACAGAAACAGATCCATGAGTATAAGAAAGTACTTCAAGGTGGCAAGGAGGCGACTGCGCTCAGACATGGCGGACGACGAGAAGCATGTCGAAAGAGGCACCCAGCAGGAGAGGCAGGTGAGAGCATCAACCATTTTGAGACTTAACTCCTGATCATTGTTCCCTGGTGCTGTTCCATGGAGCAGGGCTAGCACATTTTAGTAAACAAGCCTGACATAAGATAATGGATCAGTTACCAAATTATGAAACGATGGGAGTTTACTAGAGCAAGCACTGCTGTGTGGATGGCGAGTATTCGCAGGGGTAAAAGTGGGATGAAAAGGTTTGGTCATACTTTTCAAAATTTATTATCAAAGACGGCTCAGATACATTTTTCGTCTCCCAATGCTGCGATCAAAGACCTCCAGCCTGGTTTGTATTTGGTTTCTAGTCCATTTTTTCTCAGAAATCTTGCCGCGAACGAACAACAAAGTTAATTTGATCTGTCTGTGCATGTGTACGAGCCTTTGTGTTTGTGTGCGTGCTCGACATTGTATGGGCAAAATTTGGCCTAGATGAATCATAGAGCTCTAAATCTCATTATTCGGAACATCTGAGGGAGACACATCTTCAAAGGCTCCATTGAAGGGCTTTAAATTCAGGCCTTGACAAGATCAAAGGCCTAAGACATGGGAATTAATATTTGTTTGCAGTCAGTATGTTTGGATAGGAGGCTTGAATGTGGTCAGCGAATCTGCGTAATGGTGAAACAGCAGCCAGCACTCCATGTCTCCTCTGCATCCCTACCAGGCGGGCCGAAAGACTGTCAATACCACAATATGATGTCCGTCAGAAGAAGAAGACCCCCCCACACACATCCACTGAGGGGGGTAGGAGCTTGAGAACACAAGAGAGGAAGACATGGAAGACAGAAGATCCACCGACAGCTGAACCCAGTTGTGATTAAAAATGGCGGCTGGGCATGCTGCAGACTGCGTAACACGAGACTCAATCTGTCGAAAGACAATCGGAATAGCCAACAGCTCAGCACAAAAACAAGCGCCCAACGCCAAGGTAATGCCTATTGGAGATGGTAGGTACGCCATGACTTTAAAGCCGCTAAAAGCAATAGTCGTTGATTTCTGCGCTCACGAAGTTGCATTGTTCTACGCTACATTTTTTGCATCTGTATTTTTTTTCTGGTTTTGTGAATTTCCTCTTGATCTGTGGTCATGGTCCTTTCATGGCCTCCCTGCTCTCAAAAGGAGCACAGATATTGTCTTGATCACTTCATCTGCGCCAAGTATTAGAGATAATGGCAAGCATTCAGATGTCTTTGTCTGTGAATTCGCTTAACTCAAGATCTATGACCATATCCAGAAGATTTAAATACTATGGCTTGGCATCACTTTTCTCTGAATCTCTGTAACATGGTACAACCAGCGATTGTTATTGCATGTTTCTGCTGTCATAAAACTGAAGATTTAACATGATGTTTTTAATTAAGAAAAGTATACACAGAAATACAATAATAAATTAGATTTAGGCAGCAAATCATTTAATCCTGTGTGCCTAATCCACTCCTGGGCTTGTTAGTCACAATATATTCAACTATGACAAAGGACATCAGCAGGACACCAGAATATATTATGCCAGTCTTTGCTTCTTGGACTCTTTCAAGAGTTTTACACACTTAAAAGGCCAGTCTGCAATAGCAACGCTATTTTTCTGATATTCTACAATATTTTGGAACAACGATGAACATTTTTTTTCTAAATTGAAAGGTGGTTTTCGTATTTCGTTCGCTGATACAGAACAAGTAGGCTATATTTCTAAGATACAACAGAATGTTTTATGCCCCTTCAAGCTGTGTAGCCTATGAGTTGTGCCATCATTAAAATGAAACAACACAACTTAATCAAACAAGTAGCTCCATTTGTACAAGAGACGTCCATATCACTAGCTTCTGTAGAGGAGACATAGCAGGCTATTCAATGTTTAACATCTAAATAGGCTATTGTCAAGTGAGTGGACACCTCTAAAGATAAGCCAATTTCAAGCATGGCCAAGAAGAAGGGGGCAAATCTACACTGGCAGCTGTAACAAAAACAACAGAAAGGGTTTTTGTCTCCTTGTTGAATGTGAATAATTACAGGAGGCATATTTTTACAATATTGAGTAATAACTCAAATTAGTTCAACATAGATCAGAATCCAAAATATACAAGGTTTATTTAATTTAATTGATGCTGCATATGCCATGAATCTAGTAGATCTAAAAATAGGATTTTGTCTTTGAAAATCTAAGGCCTGTTATTTTTTTTATTAATATTAGACTAAAATTCAAGTCAAGTACAAACAACGTTTTTGAGGGAATTCTTAACTTATTTAAAATCTACTCAATGAGTCTTGTGTTAGTTAGAAGATGAGACTGAATCATGCTGCTCTGTGGCATTATGCCCCTCCAACAATGTCCCGAGTGCTTCTGGCTGTTTACAGAAACTTAAACTGCAGCAATACAATGATAATGACACAGGTCATCACAGACTCTGCCTATCCACATATTTTGGTGAAAATATGCAAATAACTGATCTAAATTCAAGTTCCTTTTTAATCACAGAGATCAGAGGTTAATAGAACACCTGCAAGTTTCACTCCTCTCCCTGAGTGTCATTTAATCTGATTTAACTGTCACGGCTGTCATCACCAGTTTATTGAGGGCTTGGGCTGCAATATATTATTCTGTCACAGCCACTGAAATGGTTAGACCACATCATTGGGTATAGGCCTACATGAATTGGTGACACAGTTGAGACCTTGGAATGTCCTTTGTCTAGAGATTTTTTGGGTTTGCCATGAAACTGTCAGCCCCTACTCAGATCATGCACACAAGATGTTTACTGTGTCTGAAGAGAAATCTCTGCATCTCTGCAAGCATTTCTCTGCCTATGTGACACCATAACAACCTGTACGACTAGATACTATGGACTGTAAAACGGTTGTAGCCTCACTGCAAAATGCAAACCACTAGCAGTAAGTTTGTCGCACCTGTCAGGTTTTGTTTGTCGGGCAACCAAAACCAAGAGATAGCCTATTGAATTTAGATATAGGCTATTAAAACTTAAAAAATAGGTCCACATGCAAACCGCTATAGCATTAGGCTACTTGATTCAAATTTGTCGCACCTGTCAGGTTTTGTTTGTCGGGCAACCAAAACCTAGCGATAACTATACAGTAGGCCTATATTAAAACTTAAAAAATAGGTCCTACCTGGGTTTCTTGTAGGAACAACACTTGCATGTCGTCATGAACTACCTGTGAAGGACAGACATTACAAAGTAGTCTAGGCTTTCAAAAATGAACGTTATATATATTTATATACATCACAACATATAGCCTATATTATGACATGTATATGTATTAATAAATATTATGTAACCTAGCTGGTCAATGTTATGTGCGGCACAGCAAATCATGATTCATGTTCGGCTACCTTTCACCAACTAATTTGCGCATTATCTTGAATATTTTACCTTCGTGACACTGGAAGCTTGCACAAACTGGAGCACGAAAAGTGAACCCTCCATGGGAGCACGAAAAGAGAGGCCTATCTCAGAAGGTTTTACTTCAGAAATTAATGCTAATGCTAATGTAGCCTACATCCTACTTACAGTAGGCCTACAATTAGCTAATATGATAGCTACAAACAACGCAGAGTTTTAGGATTGGAGACTACCAGAGGAAGACTGATATGAAACTGTCTTAATCGCACGTGCGCAGTGCCAGCAGGTTGTGTCGCTGCAACCTAGGCTACTAAATGGCATAGGTTGAAAAATGAATGATAGGCTATCATAACCATTAATCATAATATTGTAACGAAAGGAATAAAAAAAACAATATCTTAGATTTATTAATTTTGTTTTATCCAGATATAGCACATGGCAACGTTAGCCTGTAACTATAATCTGTTTAGAAAGTTAGTCGATCAGTGCCTTTAAAAATGCTGAAAAATCCACGGACATCCACCTGTGGCCCTGGGCGCAATCTGGCATAGGCCTACAGTTCATCTGAAATGAATTCCTACACTATAATCAGATTATAGGTCTGCTCTGCTGTTTCAGAATGCGCACAAGAGACTAAAACATTACAGCGTCTTTTTTTTTAGGTCAGAAATGGAAAGAAATTGAAATCAGAAATTAATTGAAGAAAGGGCTGTCTCTGATGAAGGGCCTTCCTCTCTGCAAATCAGTGATGGCATTCCACTGTGATTTACTGCACAGAATAGCAACTCCCTGTGGAAACATTTTCATCTGCTCTCTGCACTGCGTCAGAACAGATGGTCCCACACACGGTAAAGCACGTACAGTAAAGCTGCCGGGGCTGCTTGCAATCGGGCTACCTTATCGCCAGCTGCAGAGCAGGCTAGTGCAGGGGGGAACAGCTACACCACAGGTAGCTTATCATATGTTTCACTTACACTTGATTCAGATAGGTTATGAGGATGCCTGCAGCAGCCTGTTGAGCTATTATGCTGTTTTCAGTGAGTTCACCTACTGTACATGCCTACCTACCTTTTTCAGTTTTATGTGGGTTTGAGTGGCAGTAGCCTATGTGTTAAATAGCCTATGTGTTAAATAGCCTATGTTGCAATTTAGTGTGAATAGATTGTGGTGCTGAAATGCAGGTGTCACTTCAAGTACAGGTCATTATCATACAATATGATATCATCATTTTATACCAATCATAAAGCAATCTAATTATATTACCTCATGACATGGAAAAGTAAATTGGCATGTCCTTCAAAAATGTTTCCGCAGTTTCAGGTCATCCTTGGTTAAACTGTAACTTGAAAGGACTGAGGCTAAATGTTAGGGATTACCACTGGAATAATTCAGTGCCTTAATTATGGTGCTTTCCTTGACCTGAGTGATAAGAACTGCATTTAAAATTCCACTGCTTTGAATTAGTCAATTATTTGTTGATTAGGATCAAGAGCGTTTCTGCTGTCTTTATTGTTAGCAAAACAATCTTGTGTGATAAAAGGCAAACCCGTCCTGTATGTATGTTTGACTTTAAAACACTACGGCCACCTTCAGTTGTCATTAAAATTGTATTCTTTCAAACCCTTCATTGAAAAGGGTCCTGTAACTGAAATATCAACTACAGTATGTGTGTCATGCAGTGCATTAAAAATGGATGGCAAATGATACGGTGTACGCCAGGAAAGCTTTGTAATGACAAAATGTCCAAAGTTCAAAGGAAGGCTCTTTCAGTTTATAGTTGCAATGAGATCACCGACAGTTATGTTTATGGCAGCTGTCATAACAGAGGTTGTGTACCTCTCAATGCTATTACACTTTACTGACAACAACTGGTTCTTGTTGTGCAAAAAACGTTGACACCAGCACATGGCACAAAAAACGTTGACACCACCACATGGTACTGCCATGGAGATGTATCAAACTCTTGGATTTATGATATACTTTTTCAGTCACTCATGGTTGTGAGGGGACCCATCATGGGAGTCTGCAAGATGGCTTCCAAAACAAATCTGTTCAGCCTGACAGGATTTAACAATGTAACTAGCGGTGTTACTGTTATTAAAGTTAACAAAACATTTTTGATGCATATGTACCACATTCTTGCAAATAAATATTTTGCTTATATTATAATAGTAATAATAATAGTAATACTAACAACAACAACATAACAACAACAATAACAACAACAACAACAATAATAATAATAATAATTAGACACATTTTAATTTACTTTGGTGGCAAGAATTTCATGGGCAAGAATTTCAACTCAAACATCAGTGGGTCAGCTCCATACTTCCACACACCATGCAATGGCAGACTGTCATTTAAATTAGGGTCCTCAGTGAAGAAGTCTTAAAACCTGCTTCTACTAACTGCCAGTAAGTGACAGCCAGTCATTTTCCTCCATGTTTTGTCTTTTGGTTTACCAACTGCTGAGCTGAGAAGCAGGTACTTAGGCCCAAATTGCACCTGTTAAATCATTTGTCCGAGCGTTCCAAAGCCAGTCAACAGGTAGCTGATTGGCAGCAGCAGCTGTCCGTCAGAGCCTTCATCAATTCCTCAACAGGAAAACTGCCAAATACAGCTGTCAAATGATTCCAATAGTTTCCTTCGAGCAAAAGCAGTCCACCACTATAAACAGGACCCACCATGAGTGGGTCAGCATGCGCTCACACATGCATACACACTAACACATGCACATATACTCACGCATGCCAAAGAGTAAGAGCCATAAATGTTCAAATCATTCCATCGCACATACACACACACTCACACACACACAGAGACACACACATACACACACAGCCAGCTCACTGGCTCATTATGAGATCAGCTTGATCATGTAATGCATTTCATGTTCAAAATAATATTGAAATTTATATTCTGGTCGTATGTTTCTAAAGCAGGATCTTTGGGATCTCTTAGCCCTCTCTGGCATGGGGCCAGACTCCTTCATTTTTCTCACTTTCCCCATGATTGTTTCCAAGCGTCGCTCCGATTCTGTAAGCTGAATTGGTATGCACCCAAGGCCATGTGTTAGCTGGCAGTGGGGGGCCCAGCTATCAAAGTCAAGCCTCAGGAAGGGCTAGGATAGGGCTGAATTGGCAGCTGCTGATGACGGCTGATGGGAGCTCTTGCCTGTAGTCAGTCAGTCAGTCAGTCCCCCACACAAGGCCCTGTGCTATTCACTGAGCCATTGAAACAGGAATGTCTTTTAAGAATGGGGTAGGTCTTCTGAGGTGTAGCCACATTTTGGGCAAATGGATCCCTCAATATTCAAACAGGAGTATTAATAATATGAATTGGTGAATGAAACTGATTAGTTGGAGATTATTTTGGTGATGGAGTAAAACAAGAATTTATATATAATATTCTTCTTCATAATGATTTTGGTATTTTAAACATGCCACTGAACATAGCTGTGCCATACTCTTTTTCAGATGCTACTGTGGAAATGGGATTTCTATATATTGACACAAAGGAAAATGCTGTTTTCACTGGCACTTGAATTCTTTGGACTGGCTATGGAATCCTCTGCAAATAAATGTAAACATAGAGGATCTGCTTCTATGCATGAAAGAGGAGACCATTATTTCAAGGTAAGTTGTTTATTTGTTGGTGAATCAGCATGTTTATAGTTACTTGAGAAGAAACTTCTCAGTATTTCTGGGCTACATGTGGTGTGAAAGGCTGAAGACTGTTGCAGCACAGTGCAAATGGCAAAAAGCATGTTCTGCATATTACTAAATAACTGAATTGGTGATAACTTTTTTGAGCTTTGGTTGTTGGCATAAAGCTTCTGTTATTTTTTGAAATCTTTTCTATTCCAGTTTTATTTGACATGGCCTACAATACGCCAAAAGGCTTCAAATCAATATAAAACACAACATGAAAACATAAATGCAGAAGAGTCATCATAGGAAATAATAATCTTGTCACTGAGGTAACATAAAACAATGCATAAACTATGGTTTAATCAAACTTGCATCAGTAGGTTTAGGCTACTAGACACACACAAAAAATGCTTTCAATTTCAACTGAGCCTAATCTCCTGCAGTGATCATGCAGAGAAATGCTTTTCTGCATTCCTGCAGCCTTTGATCTACTTACAAAGTGCTCAGATTATACAGGAGATTATTTCCAGGTGTGGAGCAAGTTTGAATGCTTGTTATGGTCTGTGAAAGACCCACAACACTATATTTTAAAAGGCATTGGTAACTGAATCTCATTTTGAATCTATTCAAGCATACAGAACATTTCTGTGGATTTTTAGTGAACACAGCAGTCTGTTGCAGAGCAATATTTGTCTGTTTATAACCTCAAAAAGATTGGGAAGAAGAGGTTTTGCAGGCACACTTTTTAAAATTCAGTTTGATTTCCCATAAAATGTTGTCATGCTCAAATTGTTTTTCAGTAGCCCACACAATTAATGTGTAATGTATCAGGTACAAATGGAGGGACTTTGCTCTTTTGGAATACATTATGTTCTAAAGATATGAGCTGTCAAGTGCACCTTGCACAAATGTGACAGCCATCCCTATCACGGGGTTGGTTGTCACACATTATGGCCTTGGTTGTCCCTATGTTATTCCAATGGAATAAAAATGAAAAGTTGTAGGTTATGTAAAACCAAGCACATATCTACGTTCACACAAGTTGTCTCCTAATGTTCTGCTTTCTTCTGGAATTCCCAGGTAGATGACCCCTGACACAAATTCTAAACATTTCTGTGTAAATTGTTTTGACCAGCACCCTTTTGATGCAGAGATACAGTATGTGTGACAACCAACCCTGTTTTCCCCTAATACACAGCCTAAAAGAGACATATTTAGGAATACTTAGGAATTTCATATAAATGCATGCCATGACAGTCTATTGAGTGATCATAAAATGACAGAGATTCTGTGAATGCTGTGCTGTTGCAAAATAACCTGCAAGCAGTTGGTTTTGTTGACCTCTCTGATTTAGGCTACTGTAACAGTTTAATTGATGTAAATGATGCAAATGAATGTAACCTCTGCATTTCAGTGATTGGGCATCTGCTTACCCCTCAAGCAATAAACTTGAGCTCAGATGACACTTGGTCACAAAGGCCTGTTGCAATGGCTGCTGTTCAGACCTTTTAGACCAGTACGCCAATCTGTTTAAAGGAGATGGCGTAAGGAGCAGGTGTTTGGCGACATGTTTTACGTCCCGTAATATTAGCCTACATGTATGTTGTTGGTGGCACACCATCAGACTGTCTTTTTGAAACTGAATTTTGTGACAACAGTTTCTTGGCGTTGTAAGATAATAATTAACTTGATAGACTATGTCTGTCAGGTGATTTGTTTAGCCTATAGATTATATTATAGGTTAAACGCAAACTCTTCCGCTTTCTTCATGAACAGCGTGAGGACAAGAAGTGTCAATTACATTGACATTTGCATCAGCTGAAAATATTGCCTTAGAAACGTAAGATAATTTAAACGCCGCTTATTGCATGGAATTATTATAGCCGATAAGCCTACGCTGCCGGGCTGTTGAAAACGTTTCCTGTTTTCATTCCTTCGGTTAGGTCATAAGATAGGCCTATTTTATTATTTCTATGGAGTAGAAATTATTATCTTGATGTGCAATCATCGGTGCGTTTTGAGGAACTAGCCTAATTCTGCTAATTCCAGGTTTTTCTCCTCTCCCCCTTTTCCCTTTGGATAGGCGGCAGTGTGCTGTCTGAACGCGCGCGGCGCTACACATCTCTTGTTCCACTCTCGCTTTACACACATAGCCTACACACACAGTCAGGAGTGAGAGAGACAGCAATGGAGAGGTGGAGAACGGACTGTGTTCTTTGTTATTTTTAAACTCGTGTGTTTCGCATCCATGACACAATTCACTCCTAGCAGAATACGCCAGTAATCCCGATGCACTCGAAAACGGAAAGTAGGGTTTCACAGGTAAAGTATGAAGCACTTTTTTTCCTAACGTTAACTCGGGTAAGGGATTGCGGTAGCCAGAGATGAATGTGCCATCGCTTCGCTGTTTGAATCAAATTCGTGGTGGAGTTTCTTTTAACTGTACGAATTTTATCCTAGGCCATGGGAATGTTTTACGTTTACATGTCAATGTCCTTTTCTTCACCCGCTTTGTTAAGTTTGTACATATTGTTGTAAAGTTGTATGATTTGTTAGCAACGATAGGGCCTGGCTATGTGTGTGGAGTTTGTTTCTACTTTCCCCTCCCCCATCCGTTTCTGCTGCTGTGCTGTTGAGACTCAGAGGCCAAGACATGAATGCAATGAATGTGGGGCTCACTTCAAAGCAATCGGGAGGGTAGTGAAGGGGGTGTTGTAATGCTGATAGCGAACACAAGTAAACAGTTTGGTTTAAAATCTACATGGTCACACATCGGGGTTGTTTGAAAACCGAGGAAGGATAACTAATGTTGTTTACATTTAGGGGTATTTTAAAAGGTCTTACGAGCAGTGCAACGTGTTCTCAGATCAAACGTTCATTTCACAACTAACGTTAACGTTAGCTTGCTAGCCAAGTTAGCCAGCTAGCTTCCAAGATTAGTGTTGCTCTTGATCGTTAGAAGTCAACTGGATCGCTAACCTTTGATACATTTTTATGATCAAATTATATTCGGTCGATGTCTGATGTCGTTTCTTGTTAACGTAGGGAATTCTCCGAATGGATCGTTTGGGATGGTTAATGTTCGCTTGTCTTTGCTGCCTAGTTCGCTAGCTCCTGTAAGATTGACATGGTGCCTAGAAGTGCTTCCTTGTGAGCTTGAAAAACAAGTCATCTCGCTTGCTTGTTAACTTTGTGTCTACCCAGAATCATGCCGGGTTAGCATTAACTCTATCCATATAGGAAACATTTGCCTCGACATTGTTATTGCATATATACACTGGTAGTATTCTGCCAAGACTGGAGTTCTATTTGATGTGGCAACTAAGTGGATACTTTGTATCGCAATTATAACGTTACATTGTAGCCTACCTAAAGATACAGTGTTTCAAAGCTGTCTGGTAACTTTGTTCACTTGTGGAACATGAAATGCCTTGCGCGAAGGCTTAGAAATCGAGGGCTCAGGCTTTGCAAATAAAAACGTGTGGATGGCCCAGACTGGTTCTGGTGTTGTCAGAGGTCCTTGTCTGTCAGCACGCATTCAAGAGCGGGCTGTTCATCTATTAATTTGTTGAAAGTCAGAGAGTATTCCCTTCTTCCTTCTTCTTTGTGAGCCCAGTCTGCCCAAGGTCGTCCTCTGATATGATCAAACAGGCTTGTACAGCAGCACACCACCACACTAGCAATCATTACAGCCATGGCAGACTGTGCTCTGCCTGCACCCCGCAGTTTTTCTTTTAACCTTGAAAAAGCTCTGTCCTTGTGAGGCTACAGTACCTCAGCTTCTGCTCAACAAATTGTTGGCTTATGCTTTGTTACTCACGCAAATTAGGACCTCTGCAGTGCATGCCATCACTGTTTTGAGCAAAGATACATTATCATGATATTCATGCTCTGATTGGGGGGAAAAAATCAAATAATCAGTATAATGAGTTTTAATTAATTTTAAATTAATTTAGTCTTGTAAGTACATCAATACATGTACAGTAGCTACATCAAGTAAATGTATCGGTAACTATATCTGTAATGTGTTAGTAATAGCTTTTGTTGTTTCACTGGCTATTTTACCTTGTGGTATTTCTTTCTTTTTTTAAAATATATTTTTTGGGCTTTTTGTTGCCTATATTCGGATAGGACAGTAGAGACGGACAGGAAATGAGTGGGGAGAGAGAGAGAGGGGATGGATCGGGAAAGACCTCGGGTCGGACTCAAACCCACTACCTTGTGGTATTTCTGACTAACCAAAAGAAGTCAAGTCACCATCTGTGAGAATTAGTGGATGATGTACATGTATTAGGCTACTGTTTAAAGCAGCCTTTGATGGTTTGGTTGAAATCAAGCATGTTTTCTTGCAAACACCAGCAACATTGTTGGCCCCTTACTAAAGCTTTTGTTTTGGTCATGTTGTTGGTGTCACGCCTTGAAGGCTTGTTTACATGTCCAGAGGAGGGTCCAACCCGGACCACACAACATCAGAGTAGCCCTGATGGCTTGTTGGGATGACAGGTGTGTCTAGCTATCCTTCTTATAAGCCGATTAATAGCAAATGAAAATGTATCTTGAAAATGTATTCCAGAAAGAGGTTGCACAGTACATAATGTTAACATGAGTAAAACGTGGTGTGGTGGAGAAACTCTTGGAAGGTGTATATTAG
>JASCQY010000157.1:0-15584 GCA_030264315.1 Sardinella tawilis
GAAAACCTTCATCAGTGAGTACAGCCCACTAAATGATTGATGTTGTTGTTGATGATGATGATGATGATGATGATGATAACATGGTAAAGCACCTAAGCGTCTTTAGATAATATTCAAAACAAACTATTCTCCACTTTGCCGTGTCTTTATACTGTGTATGTATACTGTATGTGTTGTGATATTTCTATAGACATTCATGTACAAATAGGCACAATTCTATGATTTCATGATGCCATAGAAAAGATTCCAAAAGCCATTTTTTGCACTTCAGTTTGGTCCACTGCAGCCCTAATGAGTTTAGCTTGCGGTCATTGCAGATACTGTCAGGTGCATAACAGCGGCTCACCTAGCCCTCATGGTACCGAAGAATGTGTCTTTCTACCCAAGCAACCATGAACGCTTCACTGATGGCCATATTGATGTTTGGTGGATTGTCCATGATGGTGGGATGCTCATGTTGCTTCCCTTCCTCCTAAAACAGCACAAGGTGAGAGGGCATCATCCTCATCTAACCACGGTCTATGGTAAAACGTTCAAGAGGTCTAAACTGATGGATGTAAGATGATGGATTTGTAGCAGTGCCATTCATATATAATTTAATACATAAAGTTATGTACAGTTCCTCAGATCTTTGATGTTTTTCAACAAATCCACATTTGCCTTGGCCCAGTTTATAGAGCTCAAAACGATGGAGAAATGAAGAATCATTAGATGACAGACTGATGAAGTGAACAATAACATGCCTTTTTTAACTCTTATTCTTTCTAAAGGTTTGGCGTAAGTGTAAGATGCGCATTTTCACAGTGGCCCAGATGGATGACAACAGCATTCAGATGAAGAAAGACTTGGCCACCTTCCTCTATCAGCTGAGGATAGAGGCTGAGGTGGAGGTGGTAGAGATGGTAGGCCCCAATATCTCATACTGTACATCTCTACCTAAAATCAATCTGATGGACATACTGTGTTTTCCTTTAAAGTCCTTGATGTGAACTCATCCAAGTAAGATCACATGAGTATCATGTCCACATGCTTTACTCCCCCACAGCATGACAGCGATATCTCAGCATACACATACGAGCGGACTCTGATGATGGAGCAGCGGTCTCAGATGTTGAGGCAGATGAGGTTATCCAATGCGGAGAGAGACAGAGAGGTATAGCTTTCCAGGACACAGAATTACATTGTTGGCTTGTGGCATACAGTATTATCCTAACTTGCTTGTTTTGTAAATCTTTTAGAACAGCAACTAGCTAAGTATTTGCCAAAATTACTGGGACACCTATTGGATAATTTTCCACTGAGGTTTCCATTTATGGGAAATCAGCCATACTGCATGTGACTGTGGGAAAAGGTTGTAAACATGATTAGTACCAGACCTCACTGCATTTCTGTAAAAAAAACCCCACACATCTACCTAGGCTCAGCTGGTGAAGGACCGGCATTCCATGATCCGCATGGGTAGTTTGTACTCGGATGAGGAGGAGGACGTGCTTGATCCTGTGTCTGAAAAGATTCAGATGACCTGGACCATGGAGAAGTGCGAGGCTGAGAAGAGGAACCGTGCCAACGCCCCAGAAAACTTCAGAGAGCTCATCAGTATCAAACCGTATGTACAGTACCAATGAGCCACAACTTCAAACTCCAGACTGGCGTTTCTGATGCATCTGTTTTAACATTCGCTCTAACGCTTTCTCTCTCTCACTCTGTCTTTGCTGTTGTGCAAGCAGAGAGTGGGTCGGTCTGTAAGTCAGCTGCTAGCATGCTGCTGCTTGTTCTCTGGTGTCAGCTGCTATTTACTGAGGGTGGATGTTACTTAAATATTTACTAGCTTTTGTTCACGTTTTCAGGGATCAATCTAATGTACGAAGAATGCACACAGCTGTAAAGCTCAATGAAGTCATCGTCAACAGATCACACGATGCCAGACTGGTGTTGCTCAACATGCCCGGTCCACCCCGAAATACTGACGGGGATGAAAACTGTATCCTTCTCTCAGTGATGAACTATCTTGTCAGTCATAGTATGTGGCCTGAATCACAAAGATCCTTTGATCTGGATAACAGCTACAGTTGATATCTGCTAAGAGCAGGTTCAGCTTGTACATTGAATAGCTTATGGTGCTTCATAGGAATCTGGTCACATGGACACCATATGGTTCATAAGAGACTTCCTGTTTTTCATGTGTATGCCTGTACTGTGTGTCCTTAACTGATCCTTAGACATGGAGTTCCTGGAGGTGTTGACAGAGGGACTTGAGAGAGTTCTTTTGGTGAGAGGGGGTGGTCGAGAGGTCATCACTATCTACTCATGACCTGACCTGGTCACAAGTCTGGGATTTTATCGTCACATTTCCCAGGAGCACCATGAGATCTGCTCCGACAGCCAGACATAATAATAAATGCAGTGACTGGTTGAGTTTGGCTTATACTGTACGTTGGCTGATCCTTTAAACATGCCACAAAAATAAGATTAAATCATGGGCTTGACACTCTGACAGAATGCTTTTCCCTAAATCAGGATATCTATGTTATCACAAATGCATACATTTTCAGGAGCAGGGTAAGTTTGAACCATTCCAAATCTTTTTGACATGTCTGACTCAGTGCCATAACTCAACTGCATATATTTCCCAGGTCTCACTGAACTATAATTGAACTCTTTCATCTGATTTTCTATTTTGCTGTTTGTAACTGGCATGAATCCACATTTGGGACAACAAACAAACAACAGTGTTTGGAGCATGGTGAAAAGTGCACTAGAGAAACCTGCTGACTAGGACAATTTTTGACAACAAACTGTTTGATAAGATTTCCGCCCTGTAGCTTACATATGAACAGTCCATTTTTTTTCCAGTTGTATTGACATTCATGGGAAGGCTCACGTCCAGCTAACATTCCTCAAAGTTTTGAGTGTTGAGCATACTTACACTGCCTTTGCCAGCAGAAGTGCCAAACGTTGGTTTGTATTTGAGTTGAGTTTGGAAAAAAATAATTTATTTTCTTATTTATTTTGTTTTATTACACCCCCATTGGGATCAAGTATTAGGTTGTAGATAGTAAAGTGAAGCGGGGTTTGTTGCTTGGATTGTTCATGGAAACTGTAAATGCAGAAAGTTGTAATGGAGTAATGGAGCATTTTAATGAGTAAGTAATTTATGACTTTTGTACATTTTATTTGCATTGTATTTCTGAATGAATGTGTAAATGTGTACTGATAATCCTATGAGATAGTTTGTAAATTCATGCACAACACTCAATAGGACCAGCGTCAGAGTATTATTACAATGAATAATATTATTTATAAGAAAAGTATTTTGCTTGTAGAAACAAAACATATTCAGCTGTGAAATCTGACGTTTAAATAATAAATACTGAATGAAGACCAAAATAACATGTGACCATTTCTTCATGTCTAATGCCCAGCAAATGTATAAAGAAAGAAATTATTATAAAGATAAATAAATATTCTATTATAAAGATTAAGAAATTGTTGAATCATAAATATGATTATGATTATTATTATTATCAGTAGTAGTAGTAGTAGTAGCAGTAGTATAGTTATTGTTGTGGTTATAACTATAATAATAATTATTATTAGCCTATTATTATTACCATGCTTCATGACCAAAACAATTTAAAGAGTTATAGAATGGAAAACCCGTTTTACTTTGGCTTGAATTAGGAGAGGCTGTGCATGGCTACAGAGCTGTCATGAGAGTGAAAGGTGGCTGTGTTCACCATTTCTATCTGCAGAAACTAGGTATGCAAAATTGCATTGGAGCTTATTTTTGTTAAAAGAAAGTTAAAGACATTCTATTTATTTACCATCACAGAACAAGGTGTAACACTCCATTCATCCATTCTATGATCCCTTTAACAGCAGATTCTGCAGTAGGCTCATCATTGAGAGTTATCACACATGCAGTTAAATGCTGATAATCTATCATTTGAGTGACAAAAAAAATAAAAAATGATGTAACACTCCGCATAAATAAGTAACATCAACTTCAGGTTTTGGAAATAAATTCATTCATAAATCAAGGGAAGAAAAACATCCCTCTTAAGGCCACTTAAAAGATACAAGATTATTCATCTGTCCATCATAAAATGTGCACAAAATCTATCTCCATCAAAAGTCCTGATGTAGCTGTGAAGCTAACATTTTGGATAATATAGGCCTACCACAGTTTATACAATTTACTATGCATTCCACATTAATCGGACCCTTAAATGTAGGCTATCAATAAATACAAATGTGAAAGTTACACATTACAGTAGATTATATTTCACTGTACATTACAAAAATAACCTCAAAATGTAGAACTCTACATCATGCTGTTCATAGTAAAAATACTCAAAAGAATAAAATATGCATGTTCACTAACAGTAAGGTGCATGTTCGGTGTTAGCATGTTATGTTAGCATGCTTCGGTGTTATGCAAATAATAAAAAAAAAACATGTATTGACAACATTTGTGTATTGTCCGCATACCAGTGGTTTATTAAACACTACCTCTAAAGAGTCATTTTAAAAAAAGGCAAGAAATGTAATGCTGTTTTTGGGTTCATTTAGGAGAACTGAGTTTGAGCCCGGCAAGAAATGTAATGCTGTTTTTAGGTTCATTTAGGAGGATTGAGTTTGAGCGGTGTCACTGTTCACACCACTTCACCCAAAGGCAGAACTACTGAGACTGTGACAGACGTTAGCTCACTACCATGCTTAAATGACTCATGACAGCTGACTGGTAATTGTTTCATTGGTTTGCTAATTCTGATTCCAAAATCTTTAACTTCCAGTTAATGATGCTGTCAGTGTCACTCCAGCTTCATAGTAACTTTCATGTTAAATGACTCATTAGCCTGCAGCTACTGTAAATGGTAATCATTTAATAGGTATGAAAATTCTGATTCTTCTAACTTAGTAGGCTACCTAGTATTCGACTTACTCACAGTAAATGTTGTATTGTACTGTATATCACGCAAATTGAATATCATTGGTGTGTGGACAAAACTAAGTTGTGGCACTTAATGATATCATCTTGGTCTTGAGAAACAAAGTAAAAAAAAATGCCATGTTCTTTTTTTTTTTTTCTTTTTTTCGCTGACTACAGTATGACCAAACATATAACTGATGAATTGATAAAACAACTTAATAGAAAAATAAGTAAATCTGTTTCAGCCCTAAAATAAAGTGCTCCATCTAATCTGCAAACAGGCAGTCAAAGCCCTGCATGGTCCTCACTGAGTCTGGAGGAGAGAACACAACACATGTAGGATCCAAATGAGTGCTCCACACGACAGACAACTGCTGTCATTTTTAACCTGGCTCATCATAATGGATTTCAGAGTGGGTCTGGGACGTGTTAGCACCAGACGGCAAGGGTTGTTAACTTCCTCCAGAGGAATCTCTGTCTCACTAGGACGGGTGTCTTTGAATGTGTCTCGGACCTGGGGATCAAATACGGGAATGTAGTGAAGTTAGGCAATACAGTGCTTGTTTTTGAACTCTATCTGCCCAGCACAAACAACGCTGAAAGCTCAATGCATTACACAACCTTTGTGAATGTGCATGTTTACAGGACCAAGAGCTCATTTTTGTGTGACAACAAATGCAAATAATATGCCATGAATAGTATGTATATACTGTACATATTCTGTATGACTAATGCAGGGGCGGAGCCAAAAATAACCAAATAGGTGGGCCCAGAGAAAATCAGGTGGGCCCAGAACACAGGTTAGCCTCCTAAAATAAGACAAGTGTAATAATGAGCATATGCCTCATTACATGACATTGCTAGCAACATTACAAGTAGGCTACTTGAACACAGTGAAGCAGCTGCAGACGCAACACGCAGCCGGATAGCCTTTATGTAGCAGGTTCTTAAAACATCAAGGAATCAAGGAAGTTTATTTGTCACATACATATGGTTACTATTGTAAAAAAAATGCAGCAAATGATCAGTTCCTTCGCCTGTCCACAGCTATATAATCCGCACATTATTAATATATCACAATAAATCAACATTTTAAACAGGCTCCGGCATGAATCAGCAGCCACTTGACACAAGAGAAAATAGGGGCAGGCAGTTTTGGCTGAGTGGTAGACTCATTTGTAGCTTAAAAGTCTGATCTGCATTTACGTTGCTGCCACAGCTGACTCCTTTATGAACGGTTATAAAGCTACTGTAAATAATGATTGTATTCATTGTTTTTGATTACCATAATTCAATAGCTGGCTCAGTACTCACAGATAGCTTACCAGGAATATGTGTGCGTGCACAATTTTAGTCGGTTTTCATTTAGAATACATGTTAACAGATTAGACCAGTCATTCCGCACACGTGTTCTGCGCGCCAGCACCGCACAGATCTCGCGCAGCTTCCATGCTTAGCGCCTGCTAAGCAACCATAACCGCTTGATAGATGATAGCTGATAAAACACCATAAAACACCACTCACCCTCTCAACTTCCTCAAGTACCCGGATGAAGTTGAGCCTGAGCACTCCAGCCAACTCGGCCTCTGTCCAGTTCCTGCGCAGAAGCTCCTGGATCAGTGACGGGTATTTCGACACATCCTCCAAGCCCTCTGGGAAACTAGCAAACAGTGATCCTGCATTACCATAAATGCTCTCATGCAGCTGAAGTACAGGAAGCCACAAGCATTAGCCCTTTCCCATCCCATCCCATCCCATCCCAACCAGGACAAAGAGACAGAGTGAATGATGAGTGAATGATGCTTATGATGCCAATAATGAATGATAAGTAACTGATGCCCTGTTGTGGAAGTCCATCAGCAACATCAGAGCATCTTGGACACTTACTCAGAGGCACCATCAAAGTCCCCTCCGATGCCAATGGTTTCAGCTCCAACTTGACTCTTGATATGGTCAAAGTGATCTGAAAGAAGAGGAGCAATTAGACAGAGGGGCTTTTCCTTTCTGAGGCACGAAATATATTACATGAGGTGGTATAGCACATAGTACAATATGGTTCATATCGGTACAATAGTTGACACGATTCAGTTCTCACCAGCAACAACAGAGACATCTGCTTTGCGATTGCAGCCAACAAATTCACGATACAAATTGACCATAATAAGTCCGTTATTCTTTTTCTGAAAAAAAAAAAAGAACAAGGACAACACAGGAATGTCAAAATACCAAACCGCAAGCCTAGGAGAGAGGGTAATGACATTTTGGCCATCATCAGTGAATGAGTGTGTGTGTGTGTGTGTGTGTGTGTGTGTGTGTGTGTGTGTGTGTGTGTGTGTGTGTGTGTGTCTTGGCTAACCAGCGCCTGCAGAAGGTCGTCTGGAACGTTGCGTGTGTGGTTGCACACACTGAAGGCTGAAGAGTGGCTAAAGATGACAGGGGCCTTGGAAACTCTAAGCACAGCCCATGCAGTGCCCTGGGAGGAGTGGGAGAGGTCCACTATCATCCCCAGTCTGTTCATCTCCTCCACCACAGCCTAGATGGACAGCACAGATAGACAGACAGTCTTATTACATGCACTCTGAGCAGCAGGGACGGTTCTTGGCATAGACCAAAGATTCTAGAGCTTTGGCATAGACCAGTCAAGCTAGGGCACCAATTTTCAGGGGGGTATGACAATTGCATTTTTTTTTTCATAATTCTTCTTTTCCTCTTCACCTTTTCCCTTGCATTTCTAGAAAGTGGAGGCAGTACTAAAATTAATTTGGCCTTGGGCAACAAAAAGGCTCAAGCCAACCCTCTTAACCAGCACAATTGTAGACGTGTGAGGTTGATGAGGTTAAGGCTAAAACTTTCCTTTTCCAACAAGGGGAAGCATTTCCCCATTATTAATTACACCGAGTGATATTCAGCTCTGAAACTGTGTGGGTTGGATTTAAGTCTGCGTGTGTCTGGCTTTGCATGAAGTATCCTACTAATGTAAAAGTAAATAAGCATACTGTAAAACACAGCACACTGACTACTGGTTCATTTTTATTATTATTTTAAGAACAACGAACAACGCATTTCGCCTGTTGCTTCTTCAGGTTCGCTCCTATTAATGTGTGGAGGACTGTAGTGATACAATGTGGACTAGACGAATATATTATGAAAAGCAGGTGTTAATCTACGTACAGTCGGAAGACTGACTGAATGTACATGTGGGCTATTCAATGTAGCTTGATTTGCCATCTAAGAACACTGCATCATACAGAGAGGCTACAGGTAGTTGTTGGCATGCTCTAGCACATGCATCCAACTGCAGAAAAAAACACTGGCAACAGCATTCTAGCCACACATTATCACCACGAGAAAATGCCTCCACTGTTCAAAACCATGTTTTCACAAAAGGAAGAGATTGTTTGTGAAGACCTATTACATATGACGTCAAGGATTCCAAGTGTTGTGTTGGGATCACTTTGGAAACATAATTCTCTTCCAACTAGTTATTTACCTTCTATCATGGCCTCCCACAAACTTCACTGAAGACTTGGAAAACAATTAAATTTAACAACAGTTCACTTCAGATTTACCTGTACTATGTGTCACAAATTGTGTGAATTAGGAATGATCATTGCATTTGTTAGTGTGATTTTTTTACCTCAAAGATCCTACCTTTCCAAATTCTGATAAACTGCTGTTGTGCTTTTGATACACTGGATAAATGTTGGATGATGATTCAGCCCTTGAAGTAAAAATGAAATTAAATGAAATTAATGAAAACACACATAACAAAGTACACCTTCCATGAAAGTGCCCAAATTCAATTATATGATTGAAGTTACAGATGTGAAGAAGAAAATGTTTAAGTATGTCAGCTAAATTTACCAAGGCGTATTGCAGGTGTGTGTCAGAGCCATTGACCTCACTCCTAGCCTGTAGAACATGCGTAAGGCAGGAAGAGAGCTGTCTATAATGTGTCCGCCCTCCAGACTGAGCATACAAGCAATCTTCTTTGTATTCTTCAGCTCTTAAGGGAAATGAATCAGCAAAAGCATAAGCCAATGTCACAACTACAATTACAAACAGTATTTTCCACTCCTTGTGGATCTTCTAATGTTATGATCTTCTAAGGTTCCCACTCTCAATTTCAAAACTTTTCCATGAATTTTTCATGACCTAAAGTGAATTTTCCACACCCTACACCCTAAATGTGTAGAATTTAGCATACTTTTAGGGACAAATGTAAGATGCTAGCCCCCTCCACTCACATTATGGTATGGGATCAGATTTTTAAACGTTCAAAATACATGTACAGTAGGCTAAATGGTGATAGAGACAACTTGTTTTTATCGTAGTCGTGACATGCTGAGCATCCCACAGAGATTACAAGGGAAAGCCACTTAATGAAAGGAAAAGCCCAAGGACATGATTCTGTTTTCCGATGTCATTACAGACAACTGTGGCACATCGTAATTGCATCTTAATGAGTTTCATTCACAAAAGGAAATTCCATTCAATCAAACTTAAGTGGAGAAAAGGGGCCACAGGATGACAGAGAAGAAGCTGATTGTTAGGAACAAGTTGACTTTGTTCAATGCATATAGGCCCACTATACCTTCAGATGAAGTGACTAGCTCGAAATCTGGATATTCACTACACAGCCGGAGAATCACATCAATCTGTTCAAGAGCCAGCCTCACCGCATCTTTGTCTTGGGCAGTGCACATTACATAGGCAGCAAATACCTGCAGTGACAAGAGATGAGCAAAATCTATACTCCAAGGTATCACTAGATGTCAGTAAAAAATTGTATTTATAGAAAAGTGTCATGTTACCTGAGCCCCAACATGACCAGAGCGAAGGCGATTTATGTCTGTGGCAACTTTTGAAATGTTGTATGGGTCAATCTGACTTAGTTTATTCTTATGCTTGATCCTCAGTTGTAGAGCAAGGTCATTGTGTCTAGAGGGAGAAGTGTTATTGTAAATCCATACATTTAACAAACCTGTAGAGTAAAGTGATTTACACTAATCTAAAAATTGTATATATAGGCTAATCCTTAATTGCCTGCCACAAACTATAAGCGTGACACCGCATGATAGCACATAACTATCATCAGCAACAATGTAAAAATAATGTAATCACAGAAAAACTCTTACCCGTCTATTAATGGAAATTTTGACATAAGGTCCAAAGTTTGTTTTTTCAAGCTTGACCCAGAGTTTACATCACACAGCAGCTGAGGGACGCAACATGCTAAATATACCCAGGCAGTGAGCACTCCAACCAAATGAGGCAGCATTTCCTGTCATACATCAACATAAGTTTGCGTGAGCAAACATTGGCGTATTTACAAATGTCCTTGCCGACTTGACGTTTAACACAACGAATAAACCTAATGCTGAAACTGAGGCATGGGAAACATCTTTCTATCTGTAAAACTACACTGAGATGCAGAGTGACCCGCTAGGATCAGGATGGATACTGGATTCATGAACCTATATACTCAGCCAATAAAATGCACAGAAATGTTTCACTTGTTTAAATGTAGGTCTAAGAAAAAAAACGTTTAGACAATTACTAGAACACAGTTAAATAAATACAATTTCTAAAAAAACAGTAGGCCTAACAAAAGAAGCTGTTAATAAACTTACTGTAAGTTTTCCAGAGCAACTAAGACTTCGACGCTTGACTCAAGATGTCACAGTGTTGAGCTGTACATAATCTGTGTGATATATGCGCTACATTTTGGCCATTTTCATACGCTCCACCCATGATGCTGTTACATTTCGTTAAACAAAACAGTCTCGAGTTGACTGCTCAGCACTGCCCTCTTGTGACAAGCCACCTTTTAGATGTGTATAAAAACAAACAAGATGACGGTAGTTTAAAGCTTCATTTAAAAACTTTAATTAGCAGATGTATTCATAATGGTACAATTATAATACATATAAAAACTAATTCATTCAGCAATGACACTATTCTCCAATTTAGGCACAATAATTTAATGATAAAGCTCTATCAGTAGCCCCTACAGTCAATATCTCCTTGTGAAAACATTTCAGACCACCTATAATGTAGGTGAAAACATCTCATTTTGAAAAATAAAGGATTTAGAAATAAAGTAATATATAACTGACAAAAAAATGTTTGCATAGGGCAAACAGCTGAATGTCCACCAACCTAAAATAAAATCTCCCATTGCACATCTCACATTATGGCATGACCATGCATGTTAGTTTCTCTATGATGATGTTCAACGACCTAAAGAAAATCTAATGTAATACCTTCGGTGGAGTGTTACACAACAGATACAAAATAATATTGGTAACCTTATGGCCAGGCACTACGACAGCAACTTTCCGGTCTGTTGTATGTTAAGTATAAACAATTAATAGCTACTGATTTTTGCCTCATTCAAGAAGGCAATGAAAGAAAATTCTACATGAGCTCCCATATTGTACAGAGGGTCTCAATGTTTCGATAAAAATAAAAACAAAAACTCTTTTCCTTCTTTTCTGTGTATCAATGCACTACATCACATCATTCTGAATTGAGTTTGAATGCCATGTGCAATAGGGGAAATGTGTCCCTTTAAGACTGTAAGAAAAATAACCCATACATTCTTAAAAATATTGATCATTTTTAGGTACAAATTTCCTTTGAAGTCTGTGATATTTCCATAACAGTCAATGATACTAGCGGAAGGCAAACTTAAAAGGTAAGATGACAGTCTTGTCAAAGCAGTAGTGCTTTTTCCAAAGTGGTGGATTGTGTGAAGCATTGAGTAAAACAGGAAGCAACAATGTTGCCATCTACATTGAAAAAAATAAAATCATGGAGACTGGGGGAGTGGTGGTGGTGAGAGATGGCAACAGATATAAACAAAAGCTCTATGCTGTAATCAACAACAAAGATGCAGGATGAAATGACAAACTGATAGTGTCTTGTTAGGAAGACAATGATGTGAGTGTCAGATATGTAACCATTAGCTGTAGCAATATGTACGATGTGTGATCAAAGTCCATCTCCGTTCAATAAGTGTATCCATATAGTATACTCCGGTGGTAGACTCTGGCTCAAGAGCAACAAAGGGAGAAGAAAGACAGAGAATGAGATGCGATATGACAATCCAGTCCACGCCGAACACTGACATCCCTGGTTAAACCACAACTATAATGTTAAACTTTTCTTCTTCGTATCGGACCCCAAAACATAAGAGTAGCGACAACTCTGTTTTGAATCTGCAACACACAATTTTCTGAACACAAACCATGCAGCGGCCATCTCAAACTTGCATGCTACCACCGGGCATCGTCAAAATATCCATTGCAACACCGAAAGCTTCGATAACATGCCAGTGCTCTTCAAGAAAGCTTCTAGTAGTGATTTGGAGTACAAAGACCGACTCCTCCAATCAATCAGATCTGACTAAGGCAGCCCTAGAAGCAGCAGTTCTCCTCATCAGGTGTCTCATCAGGGACTTTCAGCTACTGTTTTAAGAGAAGGCTGGATGTAAGAGAGCGCAGGCTGCTTGTACTGGTTTTGCAGTGTTTATTGGTGTGTGTCTGTGTACTGGTGTGTGTCAGTGTGTATATGTGTGTAGGCGTGTGTTGCTTGGGTCCTCGGTGTCCTGGCTCACTCCGGCGGGTCTTGCTGTGTGTACATGCGACGCTCGGCAGCTGCTGCCAGAGTGTTTCGCTTGCGCAGCGCCGGGTTTGAGCTGGGTTCGGCCTCCTCCAGAGAAGGCAGGTCTTCATCCTCTTCCTCGTCCTCCTCTTCCTCTCCTGGGCTCTTATTCATGAACCTCCTATGAGATGGAAAAAACAGACATTAGTAGCTTATACTGTATGCTCACCTAAGACTGCAGGATGCAAAGATTATAAAAGTGTGATATCAAGGCTGGGGATTGGATTTTATTCCAGTCTGGTTTTGTGTGTTTGGGTTTTCAATTTCAAAACAATTCACAGTGCCAGTAACTCTTTGTCCCTTTGACATATTACAAAGTCTGTGAAAATAATTACTGGTAGAAAACCGGCTACAAGTTTACATTAGGTTTTTAAAGGAGAAATCCAGTGTGAATAAATCAATAGCCCTGTTGTTCCAGGTCACCAAGTGCTGTCAGTCGGAAAAATAACAATAAATAATAATCTGATAACACACAGAACAAACAGTGAACCTCTAATACTAACACTAAGTGAATAGAGCACAGTAACTTACATTCAGTTTGACTTTGCTGTACCCCATTCAGTTGACATTAGTTACTGGTCTGTTATTCAGTTTATGTTGCATCAAATTTTCTGGTTCTTTTTCCTACAGATAGTGATCTTGAACAGGGGTATTTACTGATTCACACCAAATTTCTCCTTTAAAGTGCACAAAATTATTTATCATTTTTAAAGTTTAGTAATTCAAATGTCGAGATCAAAAACTAACTTTCAACAGGCCTACCGGTTTCTACATCAGCCATTTTACAAACCACTTCTCAAAAACCAACATTCAGATCATATCTGGTAAACAGTGAGTCACCACAACATGTTTTTTCTACAACTTATTCCCAAACCAGCATCACCACCCACTATGAGCTGGCCTTTAAGATAAAAGCTGCACACGCACTACAGATGGGTGAATATGAAAGAAGTGGGGGGTACAGATGACTGAATGCTATTAACCATATAACAGAATCACATACAAGATATAACCAAGGCGCCTTGTGTAAGGCACCTTAAGACAACGCTTTTGCGCTGTATAAATAAAATGTGATTTGTATTCCGTCGTATTAGTTTTCTTTGGAATAATTTACATTTCTTGTTGAGGTAATTCAAACATGTTATGATATCAAAGTGTTCCTAGCCTCAAGCACACACAAAGGCATGCTTTTTCACAGGAGGTAGTGCAGTAATGAAACGTGCAGTGTACCTGCGCGCCTGCTGCAGTAGTTCTTCTTTCCTCTGCAGGAGCATCTTCTGCCGCTCCTCGGCCGACTTGGAGAAGCGACTGCCCCGCACCTCCAGGCTCTCGGGCTCAGGAGACGCCACTTCCGCACCCGAGGAGCTGCTACCCGCCACCGGCTCCTCAGGGGACGCGCCTACCTGGAGAGGGACTCGCTCCACTGTCTGCTGTCAAACACACACACACAGACACAAACAAACAAACAAACACACAGACAGAACCACAGACACAAAGACACACAGACACACAGACACACACACACACACACACCAGGAAATGGATTAAGAAGAACTCTACTTTACTCTAATGGTTGCGTATACTGTTGCTCTATCATTGTTATCATCATTACTTGCATTACTTGTAATATGGTCTGTTAACAAATTGCACTTTTATGTGAGCGGAAGCAAAACCAACGGTCAAAAGGCCAACTACTTATTACACACGACAGAAAGGTCAGAAAGGTCTGTAGCCGGCAACCCTCACCTGAGTAGGGAAGGGCACCTGGATGCGTCCCTCCAGTATGTTATCAGTGGTGACCTCCACAGAGCGGGTGAGCTGCAGGTCCTGGAGGAGCAGGTTGTAAGGCACCTGGGGGAACATCTCCTGGATCTGATGGGCCTTCACAGGGGGAGCAGAGAGGGACAGAGCTTACCATATGGCTTAACAAATCATCTGTCCATGAAACGTCACAGAAGAAACATGATGACTGAATGATTTTCATTTTGGCATTTATGATACCAGGAAGTTTGAGATGGTTGAAAAAGAAAGAAAGAAAAGAGAAGTTGGGCCTGTTTCAGAAGTCAGGTTCTGGTTTTCTAGAGAGCAGTCTATCCATGTATATACCCCTGGTGTCAGACAGACAACCGCACAAACAGAAAAGAGTATGTATCCCCTTTATCTACCTCTGCCATCGACCGCAAATAAAGTTTCCAAAACACTGGGATGTTCTTTGAAAAGTTTAAGTCAAACTCCTGATTTTAAGTCTATAGTTTTGAACTTCAAAGGGGATCAGGAATTATTTCATACTTGGTTATTGTTCATAAATAACACAACACAATCAAGAATGTCTGAACGAATAGAGGCATTTTTCAAGAAGACTAAATTAAAGCATTGGAGGAGGGAGCATTCATTTCAAAAACATGTGACGCCATTACTTCTTCAAAAATGATACACATCTTTCATTTTTGCAACAGAATACAGAAGATTTGTTATTTCACTTCCCTAATAAATTCAAACAAACAAAACAACACTTCCTTAAACAATGCCTCACCATCGCATTGAGCTGTGAGTTGTTAGCCTGTGCAATACTCAGCATGTTGGTAGTGTGCATGACCTCCACTGAGAAACTGGGCAGCCAGCTGGCAATGCGAGACCCTGCAGAGCAAAGAACCATGGGAAATTAGCTGAACTGATCCCAACGTGAAGACTTATAGCAGTACTAATGTCAAACAAAAAATATAGCTTGCCAAATGTAATCTTGTAGTATGACATAGGAAAAGAAAAATCACACAAAATTACCTCTGAAGAGAATAAAATTGTCACAAACTCTTGACCTACAGTAACTGACAAGTATTCTGCAAATACAAAAGCACTGACTTGCAAAGACACTGCCCTTCACTTCAAAGACTGTAAAGCTATTACATGTAGGGGTGGGCAATATAAAAGGTATAAGCAATATGCAATATAAATTTGGCCAACGATAGAGATTTTGCTTATACCG
>JASCQY010000157.1:18263-42288 GCA_030264315.1 Sardinella tawilis
CCGTTTCCTGCGAAAAATCATTTGTCACTTTAGTTAGGCTACTTTAAACAAAATAAATGTTTAATGTTGCACCTCAACGTTGTTGTTTTTCACATATTAATAAAATGCTTCGTCATTTATTTATCATGGTTATTAAATTATGGTTATTGAAATTATACCTCTCAAAATCAAAAGGGCTATATGCACCACATACTTCTGTATCAACTGTAGCATTTGAATGGAATAATAAATACCCAAACTAGATATCCCATAATGCCCTGAGGCAAGACTTAACGACTCATTTTAGACGATTCTGAGGAACATGTTGCTGACAAACAGATGCAAGGGTTTTTGAACAGAGGATCTGGGGGATATTCCAAAAAGCGGGTTTACTGACTTAACTGAGTATGTTAATCCAGAGTAAGCGGTAAACCTAGGTTTTCAGTTCCAAAATAGTCAGGTTGCTAGTCACTATGCTAACATACGCTCTCAACATAACCTAGTAGGGGGTAGGCTTTGTTCAGGTTATGTTCAGGTTAAGTTCTAGTAATCGGTTATGTTCGGGTTTTGAAATGCATATTTAAGCAAGGTCGCTGCGAAACTTGCTACACAGTGATCTTTCCCTTTCATAAAGTTTGCAATATTGACATCGAATCCAAAATTGCCAGTGACATAAACCGTGAGAGGGTGATAAGACCACGATGACATTTTAAATTTTAAGTATGCAGGAGCGCAACCGTTGTCAGCGCAGTCTGTAATATTTTAATATTTAACCTTATCCGTCCAGATATATTTACACATTCAGGTGGGCCTACAGGTACATGAATCCACACTCATTTCTCTCTAAACAATGTACATTGCTATCACTTAATTTGCAACTGAGAGGTTTTTTTACAGTGTTAGAGACACTGTCGGTCGTGCGTAAAGTGTGCCTTGCATTGAAGCAGTTCATGCACAATTTCATTCGTTTTTTTTTTCTAGACACAAACCTACGATGAAATTAAGATTAAAGATAAAATGGCATTTGGGATTCTCACTATTTTTATTGCTTCTGCATTGCATGCTATGTTGCCTGAAAAGACAAACACTGCATTATGCATATAATGACATTATGCACTGTCAGGTTGTGCTTTATGCATAGCACCTCTATTACTAGTTTTAAACATTCCATCTTCAAATGGTGTCTCCGACCGATAATCCCATCTGATCCGATATTTAAGAACAGCAATACTGATTGTACGCTTAACTAATAGCCTACAACACTGACTATAAAAAAAACTTTTCTCGCTATGACAATTCTCTCCTCCTCATAGGCTAAAGCTCGAAAAGAATTTGTTGCTCTGCCCCCGAGAAGTATGTAGAACGTCGTTTAGTCATTTTTTCCTCATGGTTTCGACTCTCAATAGATGATGTCTTTGTAGGTTCACCATGGACACGCACAACTCTAGGTTAACCAACTTGGGGTTGCCTGAGCTTATTCCTAACCAGACTTTTGGAACCGGCAGCTCGGGTTTAGTCATCATGGGCTCAACTAACTAGTCTCAGCCTACTGTATTTCCAAAGAGAAAAGCATACGGATGAGCTCATGGATGATTCGCATTTTACCTCAGCAGCCATGAATGCCAGGGTGTGCATGCCATGGACTGGCCCCCACAGGCCACACAGCAACCCCAGACCACAGCAGGACAGGAGGAGGCCCAGCAGCAGGGACATCACCCGCATGTGACTGCTCAGGGGGGTGGTTGGGGAGAAGGAGAGCTACAAGACAAACACACACACACACACACAAAACAGACACACACAAGTTAAATCACTAGACCTATTGGTCAGACATGCCACTTCTCAAACAAAGATCAGCTTGTGTCAGATCTCTGTCGGCCATCGTACACTAATGCAAAGGAGACCTTTGAACAGGCTTACATAAGAGGATAGATCATCTGTGCCAACTCACACCCTAATGCTTGACGACTGTAGAATGTAGGACAGGGTGATATCTAAGAGCAAAGAATACTCTGTTTTATCATGAACCTACATATGCATAACCTGCCATCACAACCTGACAACAAATGAAAACAGGTCCCGGGCAAGTCGACCTAGCTTCTCAGATGCATAACATGAGGAGCCCTTGCATGACCAACACTCCAGGCCTCACATGCTTTTGCCAAAGGCTATTAATAGAGACTGATCTGAAAAAAGATATGGCCTACCGTTGTCACTCAATTAAAATGATGTACTCTCCCACAGTATAGAAATGACTAAGAGTGTATACTGTGGACAGTGTTTACATGCACAGAATATTTGGAGCAAAGTCAACAATGGTTAAAGTAAAAGCAAGAAGGGGGGGGTTAATATAGGAACATTCCAGTTTACACGGCAGCTAGTGTTCTGAATTTAAACAGCAGTGGGTTGTGGCATAACACTAATATACAGAGGCAGGGGGGCAATTTGGGTTTTCAGAATGGCAAATTCCGAATCAGAATAAGGAGTTTTACGGAGGAATATGCCCTGCATGTAAACATGGCCATTGTTTTCCACCATGTTCCACAAGCAGGGAAAGTGTGAAGACAAAGAATGTGCAGATGAGCAGGTTTTTCACGTCTTCCTATGCCAATCTGTTGGGTTTGGGATCGCTGCTCATGGTATCCCCATGCCCATCCCCAAGCTCCCTTCAGTTTCACCGGAACTGCCGGTGCATGAGAATGCAAATGCAATGTTTACACTGGAGAGACAGAGGTGCCCAATTTAACTCACATATTCAAAGCGGTCCTTGCATAGCTGAACCATGAGGTGGAGGAAGATGAGAGCTGCAAACCAGAGGCACCACATGACCACCTCGTCCACGGTCTGCACGTTCAGGACGCCAAAAATAAAGATGAACTTGTAGAAGATGAAGTTCCAGAACTTGTCTTTCAAGTGCTAAAGAGATCAGGAACGGAGTTAGATAGTTAGTTGCCATCTCGTGGCAAGAGATTGGCACCATAGAGGTTGCTCTGATTGGGATTTACAGTTGATGGCGATATAGTATTCACTACCTGAGACCCAAATAATAACTAATATACTTTACACAACCTAGTTAACTACTAAAAAGGTTTCTACCATAGTTGACCACTCAAAAACCTGCACTGTTATTAATTACTGGATCTCATGAACGCAAAATGGGGTTCAATTCATGTAGCCCTACAAATCCTGTTCTGAATGAACAACCTTACCTGCTTCTCGCTAACTCTGAGGGCTCCAAAAACCATCCATTGGATAATTTTGGCAATGACCATAAGAGTACAACAAGCGGTGTTGACGAGGACCTTGGGGATAAAACAACAACTTGGTTTGTATACATAATGCAGGACGGCACTATTAGACCATATTTCAGTATGAATTTGTAGACAAAGTAATGTAAACACCAATCTCACCCAAACATAAACATTGTCATTAACAAGATACCACGCAACCGTGGACAACACGACTTCACCGTCCTCATCTCCATCGGTTTGCTGGGGGGTGTCAACAGGGCCATGGGCAGCTTCTTCCAAAGATGACGCCTTCAGCCTAAAATCTGTCAGGGTGCTGTAACCGCTGTAGATGCTTCCTGCTAACAGGACTACGCTGAGTGCAATGTAGGTTTGCAAACTGGGCCATGGCAATCTCTCCAAAAACACCAGTGGCATTGCAACTTAAAACTTGTGAAAATAAATAAAGAAATGACCAAATCCTCACAGTTTTAACTTAAGACGTCAGAACCTTGTTCCGAGCAAGTTCCGAGCAAGTTCGACTGCCAATGTTAACGTTAACAAGTTAGCCAACTGCGCAGAAAACTTTTCTTGTCAACACGTTCGGTGAGACAGTCAGCTGCGTGGAGCAGACAGCTGGATAACTAATATTAAGCTAGCGAGCTAGCTAGCTAGCTAACTGTTAACTAGGTTAATTCAAGGCTAATCATTGCTGATGTCTTCAAGACAATAAAACAAGTTAACGTTAGACCGTAACGCTAAGGGTCTACAATAAGGTTCTTGCTACAAACTGGTTGAGTTTATAAATTCAGCCCACAGGCCGAAGAAAATCGTTATCAGATGGGCAGCGTCAGCAAACCAAGATTGGCAAATGTATCGCTAGCGTTAAGTAAACCTTAGCTAGGTTCGCTTTCCACAAACTTGACAGCTAACCTCGGGTTTTAGCTATTTCTAACAACCAATCCCTTATAAACAACTATAACGTTATTGCGTTTTGGATAAGATTAGTCACCACTATAGATGCATCACAACAATGCACAGCATTTAAGTAAATAAAAAAAACATATGCTTGTGTTAGCCACTACAAGCTATCACATGAATTACTAAGCTCGGCTCACCTGACCTGGCTATCGATAGCTAAGTTAGCAGCCTCGGTTCCAGGATACCATGACAGGTACACGTAGCCTACAGTAGATAACGTTAGCAATAGATACGTCAGAGTTTAAAAAGGATCATTCCAATCAAGAGTTTTGTTTTTTTGTCTACCAATTGCGTCCCATGACCTTGTCTGTCTATCTGTCAGATATTTTTGACTTGAATTTCTTTCCCTGTATAGTCCCCAGACATGTTTACTCCTCTCCGACGACCCTACCATGGACTGTCCAACGTCAGAGGGTGCAACGAGCGAGAGACTTTCCGTCGTGAGGTGGAAGATGTGATGTATGCTGCCACCCACTGGCCCGACCACAGATCGTCTCAGACTAAAATGAGTATCCTGAGTTGACAGTGACCTAAAAGTGAACTGACCTACTACTATTTCTCATCTCGTCGGTTTTCATCCATTGTTTATTCAGAGAATATTGACTGAGCATGTAAACTCTTTTACAGCAATGCCCTGAGTATAAAAACAATAAAATAATTATAGTAATGACTAAAGACAGTGGTAATGAGACAAACACAAAAATGAAGACAAAAAGAGTCAATAGTCCATAGGCCTATAGGAAAATGCCTTTTGGAGCAGGCTAAAGGGCAACATTATGTGCAATGCATGCTCTGTCACCAGAGAGGGAGGTTTTGGTCCATTTCAACAGGCCAGTTTAATTGTGTTTAAAGGTGAACTATGGGATTACATATGGGTGGTGGGCTGTGAGCAAAGTTGATTTCCTAGCGTGAATTTGAGAGTAGCGTTTTGTTTATTTACTTGGGACATAAACAGAAGAAACAGATCATTTAGGATCTCATAGTTCACCTTTAATGTAGGCCTACGCTTACTTTAAAAGCAGCTAGGCCAAAGTCTGTTGCCAATTGAGGCTATAATAAGGTGACTGATCGATGCTATAGGCCTAAAGCCTTTATCTTATTCTGACCGAGAGAAACATTTGCCCCATTCAAAACATGATGTAGGCCTCTTAAGACATCTATAGGCCTAGTTAGAGGATAGCCTATACTGTTGTTAAGCATTGTTAACGGTTAGGTTAAAAACAATAGCCTATTTTTTCAAGATGGTTTAGAGTGTTTCCCCTGGGCTATTTGTGACATTATATTTGATTGGGATAAAATCCAATTTGATGTGGGAAAGACTGCTTTTGAAATGCTGTTTGGATGCATAGCCTACATCAGGATAGCGGTTAATGCTGTGAAATAGGGAACAGAAATTATGCAGATTAGAAAAAAACTCAATTAACCCAGTAGGGTTAAGAAAGGTGGACTAATTAACCTTAGAAATTTACATGAAATGTAATCTTATTTTCTACAGCATCTAAACACACCTGTACTTTGTTGGTATGTGCAGTTATAAAAAGTAGGCCAACAGCATGTGGGTTAAAAAAGATTTCCTGACATGAGTAGACACACTTGGATTTGCAGAAGTGAAGCTTTTTTGCTGAGTAAGGCGAACAAATCACACGGAACTAACCTAGACTGAGAACATAAAATAATACCCTTCACAAGTGAACACCCATTTCTCTTCTGGACACTGAAAATGTATACCTCCAGACCTTCCGAGTCCAATGGCACGTCACTGGATGAGTGGTCCATGGCGAGTATATCAGTGGCTTGCATAATTCTGGGTCTGTCCTTCCTTGTAGGGGCTCCTGGAAATCTACTGGTAATCTGGACCATCCTGAGGCATATCAAGCAGCGTTCTCACACAGTGGTGCTCATCCTTCACCTGGCCATTGCGGATCTCTTGGTGCTGGTCACCCTGCCTCTGTGGATCTACTCATTGGCAAACTCCTGGATCTTTGGGGATGCTGCTTGCAAGGCCATAGCCTATGTTGTCAATGCGTGTATGTACAGCAGTGTATTTCTCATCGCCAGTATGAGTATAGAACGCTATGTGGCCATCCGCTACCCTTTCAAGATGCTTGGCTGGAAAAGTTTGGATGTGCTGAACAAATATTTGGGAGTGGTGTGGTTTGTGTCTTTTCTATTGGCGATTCCAGTAATCTTGATCCTTCACATGGATGAGAGTGATAATGGTGCTCCTCAGTGCATTTTCAAAAATTTCACCTCTGTGGGCCAAGAGCTGTTTTACCTCAACTTAGAGACCTCTGTTGGCTTTGTGATTCCATTTTCTATTCTAGTCGTTTGCTATTGTCAGGTGGCAGCTCAGCTGAAACAGATACACTCAACCACAAAACAGAGGTCAGCCATTCTGATCAAACGCGTGGTGGTAGCCTTTGCTCTTCTATGGCTTCCTCATCACATTCTCAATGTTGTTGACATTATTTTCCTGTCTACAGGGACTGCCGAGTCAGACATCAGAGAACACTTTGTATTAATTGCAGGCGCACTGGCCTTCATCAGCAGTTCAGTGAACCCAGTACTGTATGCTTTTGTGGCCCGGAATTTCAGGGGTGGACTTAGGAGGTCTGGCTTTGTTAAACTGTTCCATGACATGGCCTCCAATTCTTCAAAAGCCAGAGAGACATCCAAGGCTCAGGACAATACTGTACACAGTGAAGTTTGATATATGCAGTGCGTCTGATATACAGTAACGTGTATTGCTTTTCATACAGTAGAGGAACAGCGTGTGAATACGAACCACAGAGGAAGTAAAAGCATAATTTTGTTAAACCTAAGCCAACATTTTAACCAAGCCGTCAAAAATATGCGATGAGTTTGCTTTTTAAATTCTGTTTTTTTTTTTTTTTTTTTTTTGCCTCAGCTCAAAATACCTTCATGAGAAAGGACTAAACACAGAATGTTACCTCCAAACGGTGCAATGATGTGCAGTGCAGTGCATGTGCAGTTACAATTTAAAGTTTGATGTAAAAATAAATGTAAATAGAATATGTAATAACTGTAATTAAAAAGGTTATGAGGTCATTGTGGTCTGGCTTTTGTGTAGTTGATTTATGAACTCCTAATCAGTTTGAAAAGGTAGCAGATGAGGCAGAAATGGTATAGAGCCTCTTTTGGCATATCAAAATGATATTTAACAACAATAACAAAAACAAAACAACATGTTATAACTTATTTTACAAGGCACTCAAAGCACGTACCTCACTAACAACCACCAAGCATCCATTCCACTCACTACACACCTGCTTGAAGTGGAGAGGGGGGAATTAATGAATGAATGAGCCAATTACAGTTTGGGTGAATATTAAAGGGCCAGACTGAATGAGCCAAGCCATCTTTATGACCACAGTATGAGAAAACCCCAATTCCAACACCCATTCTGAGTTTTTCCAAGAGGTCTCCCATCCAAATACCCTGGAAGTCCAGAGATCTCGCGAGAGCACAATTTGACTTGAATCATTCCTTGATTGATCATAGCGTTATCAAATTGCGTGCAGTGAGAGTTTGAAATGCATGCTTGGTGTCACGGCTAGAGGTAGGCCATTTACATTTATCTTATCCAGATTATCAGGGTTTGGATTTCCAGGCTACCATCCATATACAAAGTATAACCAAACCCAGCCCTGCTTTGGTCCAAGAATTCAGCTGAGGCTGGCTGCCATTTATTTTCTCTGTAAGATAATAATAATAAAATAATAATAATAATAATAATAATAAGAAGAAGAAGAAGAAGAAGAAGAAGAAGAAGAAGAAGAAGAAGAAGAAGAAGAAGAAGAAGAAGAAGAAGAAGAAAAAGAAGAAGAAGAAGAAGAAGAAGAAGAAGAAGAATAGTGGCCATATCTGGTTCTATTTTCATGTCCACACTACAGTAAGTGATGAACTATTTTCAACTTATTTAAATGAAATCAATGCCTCGATCATGTGCATATACTTGCAACCAACCAGAAATAACAATAAACAATGAATATTTGGTGATTTAAATGAACATAATCATTTTAAAAGATTTATTGTATGAGACAAGCACAGAATCTACACATCAGGTAGGCTATCTATGGGGACTCTGACTCATGCTCATTTCTTAATGTCACCACATCTCTTTCCCATCTGCTTTCTGTTGCTCTATAGATTTCTAATAATAAATAATAATAATATAATGGTTTCTGAGTTGTGCCTATGCTGCTGACTCAAAACCTTTGCCCAAAGCATTTTCATTTTGAGGGCAGTCACACACCCATATGTGTCATAACTGTAAAAACATGAAATAAAAATGAAAAGATACATTCTCCATAGAAATATTTTGTATGTCTTAGCAACCAGAAGTGTTTTTTAACATCTTCCTTGTTTTTACTATCTTCCTTGTTCTTGATTTTTTTTTTCTTTCAGTTTTTCAAAAGAGGGAAGTGAGGCTGTCTTTAAAAACCGTGTCTTCAGCAAGTGCATTTTCTGAGGGTGCACATTCATGATAAACTCTCTCTGTGACAATGGCAGGTGAAGACATGGAAAGTCAGCCACAAAGCTCAGAGACTGGGATGGTTGTAGCGTGTGTTATCCTGGGCATCTCTTTTCTTGTTGGGGCTCCTGGGAATTTGTTTGTGATCTGGACCATCCTGAAACATGTGAAACATCGTTCCCACACGGTGATTCTCATCCTCCATCTGGCCGTCGCAGATCTCCTGGTGCTTGTCACCGTGCCCCTGTGGATCTACTCTTTTGTCCACACCTGGATCTTTGGGCTGGGCACATGTAAGGCCGTGGTATACACTGTCAATGCCTCCATGTACTGCAGTGTGTTTTTCATCACAATTATGAGTGTCGAGCGCTGTTTGGCAGTTCGTTACCCCTTTGCCTCAGCTGTCTGGAGAAGAAAAAAAGCACTTCAGAAGCTACTGTTCGGTGTTTGGGTGGCAGGCTTTCTACTCAGTGTTCCTGTCATTCTCACACAAGATCTGGGAGATGAAACGGGCCGAGAGCAGTGTACATATAAGACGTACTCTTCTGACAATCAAGAAATTGTATTGCTGTTGCTGGAGACAATTGTGGGTTTTGTCGCTCCACTCTTGACTTTGGTGGTTTGTTATGGCTGTCTGTTCAGCCGCATTGCACAGATGACCTTCAAGACCAAGCGCAAGTCAACAGGTCTCATTGCAGCGGTGGTTGTCACATTTGTCATCTGCTGGACCCCTCACCACATTGGCAATGTACTTTCCCTGGCCTACATTGGCATCAAAAAATCCTATAAAGAGGAAGCCGAATATTTGGAGGATGTTAGACTCACCATGATGTTTGTCGCCGCAGCTTTGGCATTTGTCAGCAGCACTGTGAATCCTGTGCTGTACGCCTTTGCTGCGCGGTCTTTTCGGACCTCGCTGCGTGACACCGGCATACAGAAACTATTTCGCCACATCTCCAGCACAGCTACTGGTGAGGGGAATAAGGATATATGTTTCACATCCAAGAGACAAACCTCTCTCACTCAATCCTCACAATGTTGCACGGAATCTAAAGCTCAAATGGACCTCCTCAAAGACATCTGTGACCAGGCCTCAACTGTATGACATTTTAATGTTCTGTTTTTTGTGAAAAGATTTTAGCAAGAATTCAGAATGATCTGTTTTGTAAAAAATGTACATGATAAAAGGTGACGGTAAGACATTTAGGCTATATATACAGTAGTTGAGTGTCATTTACATGCTGTATATTGCATTTTTTGTTTTATTACTCATGGAATTTGGAAAACTTGTTCCATTTGTAGTCTATTTTACAAAATAATGAGCATGTATAGGCTTATGTGTAGCCTATGTGTAATAGAAAAAGTAGGCTATAAATTACTCCATGAATCTGAGGGAGTTTTTTTTTATTTAACTAAACAACCAAATGTTATAATTAAAAAAAAAAAACATGCACTTAAAAGGATATCTTTTTATTATTTGAGATTTGAGACCAAACATTTAATATTGGGGCAATGTAATTTAATGTATAGCAATGTAGTGTGGTAAATGTTGTTTTGAGTAGTTTTAACAATAGTTTAATGGATAAAAAGCTGAGACTTTGGTTTCTTTCTTGGTTTGTACGTCACTTGTCTGTTCTGGCAACACGTCTGCTTTCAATGGATTTCACAATTACTGGTTTGTGTAGCCTGTGTGAAAAGAGGAAACAACTACTCTCATCACACTGTTTATTTTGAATGTTGCTTAAACAAATAAGACTTAATTCACTGTGGAATTATGATTTAAGATTATGTTTTATTCTCGTTTTAATTCATTTTATGATCTCCTTGTTAATCCTGTCAGTAATCCTTCAAGACACCTTAAACATTAAATATTTTTCTACTATATTTATTCATTTGTTTTCTTTAATTCAATGTATACTTTCAATTCATGAGCAAGTATGGACAGAAAATTATGCCAATTTCCATTTTCAGTTTATACTGCTGAGAGTCTTGCTTAGGCCGTGATAGCTGAAGCACTATATACTAGGCCTATGCCTTCTTCTATTTGATGTTTGATGTCTCTTTAAGTGACTAATGTGCTTGTGCCCTTATTGATCAGAAGATAATATTTACAATAACTGACAATTGCCATATTATATTGGATTATTTACACAAAATGATATCCATCAGCAGCAAATTTAGGTATTACTGCCTGTCTGAGAAACAACCTTTACACATAAATCCCGTTTTCATAAATGAACATACATTTTGGTGAAAAAGTAAAAAATGGGAAGGTAGACAGACAGACTGAGAGAGAAAAAGGGGAAGGGGCTCAAAAGTGCCTGCCTGGTCGTGATATGATCTGTAGGCTATATATTTTACTCTGTGGCAACACATAGAAATAGAAAGTTGGGAGACACATGCATAGATAAATAGATAGGGAGAGGGAGAGAGAGAGAGAGAGAGAGAGAGAGAGAGAGAGAGAGAGATCTCTGAAAAAGCCTGAAAGTGCTCCGCCTGACCTTTCATAATGCACATAAGTTTCAAGAGAGACAGGTGACAATGAGGCAATATGAGGAAGACAAACAGAGAGAGAGAGAGAGAGAGAAAGAGAGAGAGAGAGAGAGAGAGAGAGAGAGAGAGAGAGAGAGAGAGAGAGAGAGATTAGAAGATGACTTATAACCACTGAGTGTCTGCTCATGTCTCAACCTGCAGTTTCTGTCTTAAGCAAACTGCAAATTTCTGAACTAGGCACTATTAAAAAAATAACTCATATAATGCATGACTGGGAGGCCATGATGAAGTCTTTGAAGGAGATTTTCTGAAATTCAATCTAATGTTATGTAAAGGAGAAGGAACACCACAGACCCTTTCGGCCTCATTGATTTTGTGACACCCAGGTTTTGGTTTCACTGCAGGACAAATGGGCAAGTTTTTTGTTTTTCTTCGTCAGTGCAGCAAAATACAGAAAATAATGATAGAGATGTAGGTTCTATTACAGCCTATTAGAGAAATTGTATTTTCACCGAAGGCTCTCAACAAGTTGCACATTGTATTACTTATCATTTTAATGCTGACTTCCACCTGTTTTGCATAGATTAGACAGCCTAGCTTTTACACACCACAGTCATTGCGAAGTAGGCTATGAAACACAGAATAGCTATGACAAAAGTACAACATGTAATGCGAAACATGTAACATGAAAGCATAACATGTAATGCAAAAGCGAATACAGGTGGCGCACAATGTCAAAAAGGCAGACGCACCTATGATTGCAAAGGTGAGCGCGAAGGGAAAAATGGATTCTCGAATGTAGTAACTTCCTTTCAACACAATAGACCAATCAGGTTGGGTTACATAGTATTGGTGCTATCGCGTCCCTCCCTCACCTTTTGGAAACAGCCAATAGACCAACTCCCTTGGGAGATTGACTACAAGAAGAGAGGCAGAACCAAGCGCAGGTAACTTAGAAAAAAATAGCGAGGAGGAGAAAAAACCCTTAGGGCTTGTTATGGGGTTAGAGTGAAAGAAACCAAGATTTTTTTCCAACCTTCTTTACCAGTTAAACCAGTAACTCTGGATAGAGCACACACAAGTACCGGATCAGGTAGAGTCTGTGGTCGCAAACTCTTTCGTCCTCTCTTCGAAAATAATCTCCTTTCCTTCTTCGTTTACTGCAATTGAATTTCCAGCTCTTTTGTTTGCTTCTCTTATCACTTGGAGAAAGGTGAACCCTCGTGTTATTTTTATTTGGTCTTTGCTTTTAATTGTAGTTTTTACCCTTGTGGTCCCTGATGGCTTCGCACAGTGATACTCTGGTGGTGTTCTTTGGGGCAACAGCTGGTGCAAATGGGGGTAAACTGGGTTCGGATGAGAGGGAATTAATTCTCTTGGTGTGGCAAATTGTGGATCTACATGAGAAAAAGGTACGGACCTTCTGACCCGTTGAAAGGTTTCTAAACGTGGCTCACTATTTGATGGCATACAAGTAGCCCATAATTAAAATACTATCTTGACAGCTGACATATTTGTTAACGAGGTACGTTTGTAGAAGTGTAATAAATCGGGGAATTAATTGACTAACCAGCCGGCGACCATCGCAAAATTTCTCAGTCTTTTTGTCGGCCTTGGGTAGGCTTTGAATTGACTTGCTTGGTGCTTTGATGGGAATTTAACTAAGTTAAGTTGGCTTTTCCCAAAATAAAAATAAGGGTGAGAAAAACGTACCTTTTTAAGAATATGTCAGAGCCATAGAGCGCATAGGTCACTGGTGACGAATTAGTGCTAACTGCTTTGCCACCACATTATTGAAGAAGGAGAGATTGCGGTTGTATGCATTTTATTGCACATGGCTTCGGTTGGTGTGTTTGAGAGGGAAAACATGAGCTTTGTTCAGGCACATTAACTAGTATTTCTGTGGTAGGCCTTCGGTGCGTGGTGTATGGACTTGACTTGTTACAAAAAGCAAAATGCTGTGAACTCCTGGGTCTCATTAACAGGTGGGAAAACTTCAGAGACGTCTAGTAAAGCCGGACTCGCTGGATTTAACAGAACAGTGTAAAGAGGACACCGGCTTGACCGTAGACGAACTTCTGAAGGCCGAACCACTGGACACGGTGCTTCAACAGGTGAGTTGAATTTCAGTTGATGACGTGCTGTGTTCGACATGAAATTAGGCCTCAGGCGGTGTGCCTATTCTTTACATATGAAAGGCCTACTTTGTGGGCCAAGAAAGATCACATAAGTTATATCTTTACATAATTTAATTATACCTACATCTATATATTTCTGTAGGATGTTATCTATTCTGTAGTTATCCTTCAGATGTAGTGTGTTTGATTTTGGTTTATACTTCTCACTACTTCTTCAGAGTTTATACAGCCATGAACAGCCACTGATCAAAATAATCAAATCAAAATAATTTCCAGGTCATAATTTATTAGCCTAAGCTTTAGAGAGTTACTGTGTAGGCTACCTCCACTGCTGAGTGTACAAGTTACTGTGGGAATATGGGCAGGGCAGCGCCAGAAGCTTAGAAGGGGGAGAGATCAGCAGGTCCGGTCTTGTTTTAAGGCTGAGGCACTCCACAGACATCTGGAAGGCGGAATGTTTACCTGTGAGTGCACCACCCTCCTGTAAATGTCAGCCATCGCACAGGTAGGAATGAGACGGAGGCATGAGAAGCCGGCCAAGGGTGGGAGTGAGAAAAGTGTAGATTTTTTTTGGAGACGGGGGGTGGTATTGAGAGCAAGGTTAGAAACCAACACAACCTGTTGGTCCACTGAGAGTGTGGATGAGGCGTTTTTCCTTTGGCCGTGTTAAGACTCAGGTGGGTCTATTATGACCAGGATGCGAATGAGTTTCAGGTTCCTCATAGCCTGTGCCGGTATGTTTTGTCAAAAGCCCATGTTGCCAAACGTGTTTCTCCACCTCAGTGCTGAGAGAATGTGTTTGCAGTGTGAAAACCCATCCCTGCCCACCATTATTTCATATGTGTGGCTAACCCCCTGTTTTGTCCTCTCTTTTAAACTGTACGGTTAGAGATTAGTTGGTGCTGCTCTTACAAAGCTGTTCAGAAAAGCCCTGTGTGAGGAAGCTTGTGTTTTTATTTAAGATAAGCTACTCACAGAATGCTCCTTTTTTGTAAATGTGGATGATGGGTTTTCTAAACATTAACCAGTAAAATCTATTGCACCCATTCACTCACTTGTGATCAAGATTATTTATGTCCCCATATTGATTTAAATGGTTCAGTTGTCTAAGGAGCTGTTTTTTTCCCCAAAGCTTTGCGTCAAGCCTTTAGGAAAAGTAAATTAGGAGGTGAAATGTTTATTTGGTTTTATTTGATTTTGAGGAGAAATGTCAGTAATTCTGACTCCTCACTTTTTGTTGAACTAACACCTAGACTACATTTGTATTGTGATTTATTCAAGTCTCCAAGTCATTGTGGAAGTTTTTGTTATCAACAACTCATCCTCCCACTATGAATAATTTCCTTTATTTGATACTAGGCTACATAAGGTCATACATAAAAATAGGTGATTCACGGAGGAGCGTTTTGGCCATTTTAGCTGCATTTTTGGCCATTTTAACAACATTTGAAAGATGTGCGGGGGGAGGGGGCAATTTAGTGAGGTGGTGGAGTCAGTTTTACTGCCCCTGGCACTTTATCTGGCGCATCTTGCTCTCTGCACCTGCTGAAGCACACTATCTGTGGGAAAAGGGTGACGCTGCCTCACCTGTGCGAATTAGCCAGGGCTGATCCTACAGGCCCAAGCTGGAGCCAGGCAGGGAGCAAGCCAGAGCCTGTGAGGGGTGCTTCGCCTCGCCTTGCCTTGCCTTGTCTTGCCTCACCTCTAAAAGCCTGAAGTGCCAGGGATGGACACTAGATCTAATATGCAAATCCACCCATGTTATGTTCTTGTGGCTGAACTGGAAGAGCTAGGTGCTTAGTAGCATCAAGGTCATGGATTTCATTAAGGAGTTCACACGAACACAAGTGCGTCTCTTGCTCTTGTCTGTGATAAGGAACTGTAGTTGAAAGATTTGGGTGAATTTATCATTTATATTCTCAGATCTGGGCGACATGTGTAACTAACCATCATTTGGTAGAGACATTTAATGGTAAATATAACATTTGGGCTCTGATTATTATGTCTCTCATCTGTGAAGTCTCCAGGTTACTGTACCTTTAATGCCCAAGCTATCCTGGCACTTCCTGGTGCCTTATCTTGCCCCCACTCCCCCACCCCCTTGTGTTGCTGTGTCCTGGCCTGGGCCGCAATGTACAAACACGTCAGCCGTGCCACAGAGCAAACATCCCCGTCCGAGACGAGTTGATCGATAGCAGGGGGGCTAAAGATCAACCTGCCTCACTCTCACTTGCAGCACTTCCACCATGTCCAGCTATCTTTTTCAAATGAGAAAATGAAACTGGTGCCAGTTCCTTCTGAATTCCATCCCAGTTTTTATAGTTGACTTCCAGCTCTCTTTTTCTTTATTGCCATTAGTTCAATAGGATGGCAATGGTGTTTTTTTTTTGTGTGGTTTTACCCCTCACCCTCTCCTGCCCATGCAGAGGCTGTTGTTTGGCCCCAGGGCAGCAGGGAGAGCGTCTCAAACACCCACCTGCCTGCACCCACCTCTGCTCTCATTTTCGTCTTAACTCTAATGGCAGAGAGGGTTGAGGCTTTAGGTGTGTCAATTATACCTTCAAACCATTTGTGCTTCGCTCACTAATCCCCAGGGTTGATTTGCACAAGGCGGGGCCACATAGCTGTGAAAACGGCCGTGAGTAAACAGCGTGGCAAGAGTGTCATGCGGAGGTGTAATTGTGCTGTCCCCTTATGTGTGTACACATAGCAGAACAGGACACGGGCCAGGATTAAAGCTCTGGTATTTACTTAATGAGTTAACACATGGGTTTGTCGCTAACTAGAAGTGGCAGACATTTTGTGCTGCGTGGTGGTAATCAACCTTGGCATCAGGGTTTGTGGGCTTGGTCTTATGGTCCTGTTTGACTAGATGGAATGGCTTTGTAGTGTCGGCAGAAGAACTTGGATGGTAAAGAAAAAGAATGTAACAGAATAAGGTTATTAAGAACTGTCTGAAATCTCCGTCAACTCGTTTTTTGTTTTTGTTTGTTTTGTTTTAAACTGTGCTTCTGTGTGTCTCTTTTCAAGTTCTAGCTAACTGCTTCTAATCCACTGTATGTTTACTAGGCTTCGTGGCCTTAATTGCATTATGCAGCTGTGATGGACCCTTGGTCCAACATTGTATACAGTAGTAGGCCTACAGGGCTACTTGAATGCAACTTGAATATGGTGGCCATTTTATTTGGATTCCTTTGTGGCCATTCACTTCAGCTGGTATCTGGGGTCATTGGTTCAGTGGTTGTTGTATCAGGCTAAAGCCAGATGTTATCACTGGCCATTATGAAATGTGGAGTAGGTCACAAAGGGAGTGGCTGTCTTCCCCCCTGCCCCCGTTGCATGATGGGATGGCCCATCAATCAGTAACCAGTGATCTGACCCTCGCTGGCAGCCAGAATGCTACAACCTTCTCATCGGTGCCGTTCTACCACGGCACGTGTGGCAGAGGGAAGAGTCACAGACTGCTCGTTTCGTTTTGTGTGAATTGTCAGCCATTGTTGGACTTTGGTCAGAGACAGTGAGGAAAATGAAAGGCTTTAGTTGTCAGCATTTGCATACACTGAAGCACACATGCTTCATGTCAGTGCAGATCTTCCATCTACATTAAATTAAATGAAGCATAGCCTCTAAATGTGGTCAAAGAAAGTATTGGAAACCAGGCTGATGACCTCTGTTCATAAGCAGTAGGTTTTTTTTTTTTTGACTGAATGACAGAACACGACTGCCAGGCTTATCATCCTTCTCTTGCGTTCGCGCGCTCTCCCCCTCTTTCTGTCTTTCAGTCGCTCATAGAGCAGCATGCTGTGGCATGATTACAGTGCTTCAAATCACTCGGTCTGAGACCTGTCGTTAATAGCCAAAGGCTGTGTCCAAAGAGCAGGCACTGTGATTGGCTGCTCCTGGGTCAGCTTGAAAGAGAACCAGAGCGGGGCGGGACCACACTGGTTGCTTCCTATGAAAGGCAAATGATTGTTTTGTGGGTCAAATTTTGAAGCGCCTGCAAGGCGTTTTGTTTTGTTTTCACTTGGGTGGGGTGATTTAGTGCATGCTGGAACTGACAACAGCAAAAAGGAATACATTCTCCTCATATATGAATTTAGTCAACTTAAATGTTTCTTTGCAATGCTTGCACCTTCACAAAAGTCTGAAATGTGAAGGTTGGAATCATTTTATGAGCTACACACCCTTTGGGGAAAATGTTTGGAATTGTTTTCCTTTCGCTTCCAACTGGGTGATTGGGTTTGTCAGTGACCTAATGCCAACATTGCAATCAGGAAAGAGTTTACAAAACAAATGTATTTGGCTCAAATAAAGGTGATGTTTGTGACTAAACAAAAGGGTATGTTTGCATAATGACAAGAACAGTGCAGGCTGTTCTTTATGTGAGGCCTAAGTTATCATGTGTAGTCGTCTTAAGTGAAATCCTTGATGCTTTAGCGATCAGCAGACGACGAACTCTGTTCGCCGAATGTGAAACCTGTTCGACCGGCCCACACCTGCACAGTGTGGCCCACACCTACAGAGAACAGCCTGTACACAATGCATTGCCCAAGATGTCTTTGCAACTCATTTAATGACTTAAGAAACAGTCAAGTTCCAAAGTAAACACTGTTTTTGTTTGCAAAGAATGGAAACAAAAGGCCCAAGGTGTTTTTCAGAAGCTTTAAAACACATCCATTCAATGATGACTAATGATTTTTTTTCCCCTTCTAGGCTTTTTAAAACAAGACATTTTCACAATTAATAGGCGGCTATTTTGTTGAATCATTTAGCCATGGAAACCTATGCAAGTCTGCCTGTTACTAAGGCAGAAAGTCCCATATTTGTCATATTATCTCCAAATAACCTCTACTTTCATTTCCTCTCCTCTCCTCCTTCTCCACTCTACAGTTCCAGCAGTCAGTGTCTGCTGAAGTGAAGGCTCTTGGCAGAAGTTCTTACACACTGTGCGTTGACAGCCCTCTGATAGTTCGACAGGTCCTCCACCCAGAAGCTTCCAAAAAGGTAAACCCTATAACTCTGTGCCTCAGCATGCACTCCATATACGCCAGTGCGTGCACCAATGACATCGTCTCCTCTCGGATTTGACTGTGCTGCACGTTGCGGAATGTGTACTTTGCATCCTGTGAATTTAAATGTAAAACTGATAATGGAAATGAGGCTCTACACTCGTCCAGTCATTTTCTCACTGGGATGTTGCAAGCGTCAGGCTTGACCCCTGATGTCTTTGTTCTGGCTTTTCACTCATGTGCTAACCTAGTGCAGATGTTGAAATCATGTGTCATGTGCCATCTTGTGTGAACGTGATGTGGCAACCGGCAGAATCCTGGCAGTGTTTCGTCATTTTGTTTAATGCTCATATTTCATGAATGGCACAAGCGCATACTTGAGTTTATCTGAGGTCTTGTAAGAGCCCGACTTTTCACAGTTGCGGTGCTTAAAGTAAAGAGACTTAACTCATGCCGTTTTCTCTTGTCTGCATTTCAGAACCTGGTCCTACCTGAATGTTTTTACTCCTTTGTGGACTTGAGGAAAGAGTTTCACAAATGCTGTCCCAACTCCGGCCCAGTGAAAGACCTCACCCTGCCATCCATGCTGGACTGTATCCTTTCATGTTCCACAATACAAGTGCTACTTCCTGTTTTGGTTATATGGCTGCTGAGCATACGCTCTTAAATCAAACCGCACTTCTAGTGTTCTACCGTCCTTTCCCTGCGTTGCCTTTAACTGCACTAACACAGATGTATGTATACCTCCCGATGCGGATCAAATGGCGGGGGTCACAGAGGTGAACAACATGGTCCTGATCACACTGCACATCCTGGCTGAGCCTTACAGTGAGTAACCCACACTCCCCTGAACCCCATCCCATCCCATCCCATCCCCCTCCCTCCAGACCACCGGTCTTCATGCGTATTAATTGTGGCTTGGAATGCCGAGATGAGATGGGGCAGTTTGCCAGCCTGTGTGGACTTGTACCAAGTGCAGCCTGAACGACTGGGTTCAAATTGTTGCTTGACCGAGACATGGAGATGATTCATGTTTTAACGCACTGGCAAAAGTCAAGAATTCAGCTGCTAACAATGAGGTCTCCCCTCCCCCCTTTTTTTTTTTTTTTTAAACAACGGAATGAACAAGACCCAATATTAAACAATCAGACGGCTGACCTGAATGTAGCTGTTTGTAATTTTCTACATTGTTGTTTTTATTTTTATCTATTATGCAACCTATATGGTTTGTAAATAACCTCTAACTTTTATTGCCATTCATAGGTCACAAGTTCACAGGCTTTGAAGCTGTCAAGTACAAATTTGAGTCAGGAGCATGGTAAGTGTAAAATTAAATGGTCAAATGTCTCTTGTTTGCATTTCCCACCATATTATGTTAAGCTTGTTGATTCAGCTCTCGAATATGGACCTGTGAGTGTATGTTGAAACTGGCTCTGTGCCTGTGATGCAGCAGTAAAACCGAAGCAGTGGACAGTGAGACGGTCATCAGGGCCAGGGGGTTGCCATGGCAGTCATCTGATCAGGACATTGCTCGCTTTTTCAAGGGCCTCAACATTGCAAAGTATGTAATGCCACAATGTAACCTACATGATTAATGATTTTTTTTTTTTTCATGTATGAAGTAAAATTATACCTAATATAACGTGTGTGTGTGTGTGTGTGGCAGGGGTGGTGTTGCTCTGTGCCTGAATGCTCAGGGCAGGAGGAATGGAGAGGCTTTGGTGCGTTTCATCAACCCTGAGCACAGGGACATGGCCCTGGAGCGACACAAACACCACATGGGCAGCCGCTACATAGAGGTGAGGCATACACCACCCATGGATCATTTTCCCATGCATCAGCCGGCCCTCTTGCCATTCTTTATGCTTAATTCCACACACTTACTCTAGGGCTACACTGGATGTGTTGCGTAACGTTGGATGTGTTGCGTAAAGTCAAGACGCGTCTAAAATGCATTGAATGTTCAAAATACATTTTTGTAGAATGTTCACTTTGCTGCAGTGTCTGGTGTAACCAGTTTCATTGATTACAGTAGAAGCTAATTGTTATGGCTGATGCGGCCTTAACTTAAACGCATCCAGTGTGGCCTCCTTGTCTCCTATCTATCTGTCTATCTATTTATCTATTTATCTATCTATCTCTTGTTACATTTCCATTAAGAAAAATGGTAGTATTGCGAGTAGTGAAAATTTAGAGGACTGGTACTAGTACTATTGGATGTTGCTGTGGTTTTGTTGATCCTGTCTCTCTTATCATTGCAGGTGTACAAAGCAACTGGTGAGGAGTTCCTGAAGATTGCTGGAGGTGAGACGTTCTGTGCCAGCTCACCTGAAATTCAGTCTGTCCTGATCTCCTTACCTCGCCTGCTGCATGGGTGCAGGGCTGTAATGCCACTCATCCGCACAGAGGCTGCACTACACTGAGGGCTTGTGCAGCCAGCCTCGTCCTGTGCCACCAGCCTTTTACTTACACACACGCACACAGAGAAATCCACACACACACACCGAAAGAGAGAGAGAAATCCACACACACACATAGAGAGAGAGAAATCCACATACACATACATAGAGAGAGTGAGAGAGAGAGAGAGAGAGAGAGAGAGAGAGAAATACACACACACACACACTCTCTCTTCCCCGGGGCCCATTCTCAGAGGCTTATCCTGTGGGAATGAAAGGGCCTTTGTGAGCACGCTCCTGGGCCTGCCTCGCCGGGTCTAGCTGCTGGAAACTCTACTCCCGTCCAACAGCGGCTCACCTGTGTGCGGCAGCCCCCTGCCAGGGCCGCACCGAGGGCCCCGATACCCAGGGGAGAGAGGGGGGCAGGCGGCCGGTGAAAAGCCCGGCTCTGACACCACACAAAAGGGGTGTAAAGACACAAAGGGCGTGCCGTTATTAGTGTGTTTGGGGGTGGGTGGGGGGGGGGGGAGGAGCGAAGGCAGATTCACTCAACAGATAAACCCTGATAAACGCACACGTCTACTGCAGGACTTTGCTCAGACTCCCAAGTGATCAATAATGTTTGACTAGGGTTTCCTACCACTTTGGTGTAGTTTGTGGCTTTTTTCCCAGAAATTGGAATCCTGACAAATGTGATGTTTATTTGTATCTGTTGTAATGTGGAGTAATGAAGATGTTTGCAGCAAATATTGTTTTGAAAATGCATTTCAGATTGAGTCAAACAAGAAAACGAGCATTTTCATGTTAAAGAGACCGGGGATAGAAATGTTGATGTAGAAAGTTTTGGACCTTGTCTTTTCAATTGTCTCGGTATGCTTAGCATTCACCTGTCTAAACCTCTTACAACAGGCACTTCCAATGAGGTAGCCCAGTTCCTGTCCAAAGAGAACCAAGTTATCATCCGCATGCGTGGCCTCCCCTTCACCGCCACCCCCCAGGACGTGCTGGGTTTCCTGGGCCCCGAGAGCCCGGTGACGGACGGCACCGAAGGGCTCCTGTTTGTCAAGTACCCGGACGGTCGGCCCACGGGCGATGCCTTTGTCCTGTTCGCCTGCGAGGAGTACGCCCAGAATGCGCTAAAGAAGCACAAGCAGATTCTTGGCAAGAGATACATCGAGCTGTTCCGCAGCACAGCGGCAGAGGTGCAGCAGGTACGATGCTCCTCAAATTCCTACTTTCATGCTCCCAATCTACTTGTCACTACTCTATTTTGCCTGTGTTTAGTATGTTGCTTTTGAGTGGATGCGTTTGAAGTGTACTGTACATACTTATAGACTTAAAAACAGATTCTAATGACTTTACAATGACTGAAAAAGAACTGTGCACAACTGTGCCATAACCAGTGAAGTCTGCAACACTAGGGAGGCATTTTGATTACTCTGCATTGCTTTGATCAGCTAATAATTCACTCGTTAATCAGTCGCGTTCTCACTTGGCTGTCTTGGCAGGTGCTGAACCGCTACATGTCCACTCCCCTGATCTCCACCCTGCCGCCTCCCCCCATGGTGCCCATGCCTGTGCTTGCCACTCCGCCCTTCCTGGCCACGGGCACAACGCGCGATTGCGTCAGGCTCAGAGGCCTGCCCTACACAGCTGCCATCGAAGACATCCTGGAGTTTATGGGAGAGCACACCATCGATATCAAGCCCCACGGGGTCCACATGGTGCTGAACCAGCAGGTGAGAGCTGCCTCTGCCTCTGCCTCTACTCACTCGCTCAAACTGGATTAATGCCATTGCTCTTGTACAAGCTTGTACTCTCCATAAACCACTTGAGAACAACAGATACATGTGCTGTGAATCAGCAAACATCTGCCACTTGTACTAGCTTGTGCACTTCGGGTGGAATTCTCCGGGGTGCGTAAGTTCAAAAATCACTTAACTGTGCGTTTCTCCGCCATTGGTGCGAATGGCGGAAAAGCACGCAGCTAAGTGATTTCTGAACTTACGCACACCGGAGAATTCCACCCAACATGAACTGCTTCATAACATATAAATCCGCTCAATACATGACAAGCACATGGAATGCATAAAAATGTCACTCAACTGTCAGCTAGGATGGTTTGTGATCTTGACAAAGACTACACCTTGCTATATTTAGTAGTTGATATGAATTCTAAAAGGTTAAATAAACTTGTCATAGCAATAATCATGCGTCTTGGGCCATAACATTATATGCTGAATAATAAGTCTGCAACTGCAGTGTAGTTTTCTGCAGACTTTTTTTTTTTTTTTTTTCCGCCTCGTTTGCAGACTGTAAGGCCATTATTCCTGTGTCGAAGCATCATGCTGTGCCAGTTGTCAAGCACTTGCCAGGCTTACTTTTTTTTGTTTTAATGATGAGTTGTTCCAGGTAAGGGTCCAAGTAAAACTCCTCTTCTCTGCTCTGCTCTATTCATCTCGTTACCCAACAGGGACGGCCATCTGGCGATGCCTTCATCCAGATGAAGTCTGCCGACCGGGCCTTCATGGTTGCGCAGAAGTGCCACAAAAAGATGATGAAGGACCGCTACGTGGAGGTGTTCCAGTGCTCCACAGAGGAGATGAGCTACGTGCTGATGGGGGGAACCCTCAACCGCAGCGGCCTCTCCCCTCCACCCTGCAAACTGCCCTGTGAGTGTGCCCTTTGCCCTGTATACCCTAGAGGAAGTAGTGGTGTAGTGTTTGGCACGGCTTGCCTGGAAATACAGGAAATACATGTTTGTAGTCAAGCCTTATGACTTACTTAAAGGTAGCTAAGATGCTAATGTCTTTAGATGCTAATTTACCTCACTTTTTGCCTTAGTTCCTCCAAACAGGGGTATGTTTCCCATAGTAATAGTAATTAAGTTAGTGACAGTTGGTTGGAAAGTGCATTGGCAATTAAGTAAGTTCCTACCTAGTTAGCAGCTATAATCTTGGGAAACACACCCCAGAATTATAATCTGCAGACATATGTTGTAGACCCCAAGACTTTGAAATTACACTGTGAGTTTAAGCGCGAGTGTGTGTAGCAGGTCTCTGCCCAACGCCCAGCCTGTGTATTTGCCATTCATATCAGCGTAGCCGTTTGGAGATTAGATTCCGGCTTATCTTCAAGGAAGAAATAGCCCAGCCTGGTGCCACTGTAGTCACCCTTTATGAAACCACCCAATGTCAAATGGCCTGTGTCATCAGCAACAGCAGGGCCAGGCTGAGAGAGAGAGAGAGAGAGAGAGAGAGAGAGAGAGAGAGAGAGAGAGAGAGAGAGAGAGAGAGAGAGAGAG
>JASCQY010000158.1:0-13712 GCA_030264315.1 Sardinella tawilis
TGTGTGTGTGTGTGTGTGTGTGTGTGTGTGTGTGTGTGTGTCACAGAGTGAACTTGTCAATATTGTATTTGAAAAAAAAAAAAAATCAGCCGGAACGCCCATGCATTACGAATTGAAACTCGTTATAATTCCATGCTGTAAAACAGATAATGATTTGGGGAAACGGCACAAAAATATGCACAAGTTAATTATTGCAGTGAATCCAAGTGTAATTGATATAGTTCCTACCAGAGGTTTCTGAGAGAATTAAACACATTCAGCTGGGTATTCTATGGAGCAATCGAATCTCAGTCTCCACCATTTTTACATATAGTTATATATAGCTCACAGGCATTTTTATATCAAGGTAGTTCTAGTCGATAAATGTGTTTAGGCTATAGAATATGCTTGCACGCATTGTAACGGCCAGTAGTCCAAGTTATAGTTTTGTCAACAAACGAGTTCATGGCATTAATTGCATCCCTAATGAAAGCTGACTGAATGAGAGGTTGTTTATCATTATTCGCAACAAAACATTCAAGCCTGTGATGATGCCTATTGTGAAAGATACCATCCCAAATGCTTTCGTTTCGCTCACAGAAAAATAAAATATTCATTTAACTCCGCTACATTTATTAATTTGAATTAGCATTAATGGCGTATGTGAAGAGACCTCTAATTCCAATGAATATTGCTTAATACGATTTCTTCCTTTAAAATGGCTATTTATGCTTTCATTCTTTCTCTCTCTCCCCCTCTCCCTCTTGCAGCAGGAGCAGCCGGGTATTCCTCTTTATGAGTGCGCTTTTGTGCCTGAGGTTAAGATCCCACACACAATCTGAGACGCAGCCAACAAAAACAGCCCTGACAGACAATGCCTCGCTTCACCTGCTGCAGTACTGTGCATTGCAATTATGCCAAGGACATGTACAGTTAGGCTTCATTCACCTTATTTGAAAACAACTGCCTCCGAATTAAACAGCCTGTCTGGAGCTAAAAATATGCGGATAACAAATGACCGTTATGGTGGAGAAAATCAGCTCAAGTGTGTGTGTATGTGTGTTTGTGTGTTTTCTCTTCATGCCACCACAACTAAGAGCTGCTGCTTTAACTGTGACTGCACTTGAAACTAACGCGGAGGCAACTGAAAGTGAGAGAGGACACACGTAGCCTATTCAACCGGGCTTGACTTGACATGCTTCGCTGAAGATTGATTTCGAGGTGCATGGTATCAATAAACAATCAAATTCAATTTGAGTTTTGGTTATATAACGCCGAGTTCCTGCACACTTGCGCACACAAATAGTACACTACAAGGTGCGTTCACACACGTGCTAATTCCCATGAATAACAAATGACCACACTGGGCCTGGGTCTAGAAATTAGATCAGGCCAAAACATGACAAGAGCGGCCATTTTCCGCATTCTTGAATGAGAGAGGTTGTTTTTCGTATTAACAAGATAATGCTAAAATTGGATTTTCTTAATTTTATTCGAACAGACTGCGATGTAACCAGACTAGACATTCCTTTCTACAATAACACATATCAGACCAATCTCTTGCTTGAGCCCATTTTTGAAACATGACGCCTACCTAAAGTTGCAATGAGGTAAAAAAAAAAAAAAAAGACCAGGCAGCAAACGTAATGATCCTCCGCATACGCATATATCTGACTGATTTTAAGAGGAGTTTGGCTTCAGGGCTGAAACTACACACACGCACTTCAAACACATATGAGTGTTCATTGTTTTGTGTGTCATTTGGCTTGGTAAAACGCCCAGCGCCATGTTTGAATGATCCTGTGCTCTGAGCGAGAAGTTTAAAGTAAGTTTTTTTTTTATTATACTTGAGGGAAACAATGGGTTCAACTGCTTATTGCGAAGAGCAACCGCCAAGGGAGAGTTAAACTCAATTACTGTAACCGTAGTGAATAAAAAAAGAAAAGAGGGAAAAAAATCTGCCAAACACGAAACATAACCGGGCACAAGAACCTCTGAATAAAAATAAAAGATATGAGTAAAATCAACATGAAGCGTATCAAATATTTATTTTTTTTCTGGGCAACAAAGGACTATAATACATTGACAGGCATGGGAACTATTGCCAGCACAGGTCTATACAATACAGCTAAAACCGCCTCCAATTTGGACATTGGACATACAAGATATCAGATGGTCCCAAATGTTTTGAATTTCTCCGAACAATTAAAAAAAATTCAAAAGACAATATCCATTTATTGCTCTTATGGTGCTTGAAGGGAAGAACAAGAGGTGAAACGTATTCTGATTGGCACAACACATGAAAGCTTGTATAAAAACAAGAAAATAGAAACACAAACAATTCTCATCAGGGCTCTTATGTATTTTTTGATAAAACTGAATGGCGTAAGGATGATATTGAGATGTAATCTTTTATTTCTATTCAATTTGTTCACTTGCTTCAATGTCGCCTCAACATGCTACAAGAGGGCTGAACTGAAATATCCCAGAGAAAAAAATACCCCAAACTTCTGTTTTTCTAAGAACCATAAAACCACATGAAGAACTAACCGAATATTTAAACCCACTAAAACAGGAGGCACCAGATAAATAAAAAAAGAAGTTTCAACAGACTCACCATATTTACAATTCCCATTAAATTACACATAAATAAATATATACATACATGAACACAGATTCCCTCATACAACCGCGAATCGTGTTGAAATTCAAAAGTTCAAGTTGGTCGCTCAGAGTGAAAGTCTTTTTTTTAAACTGAAGACATTGTATGGAATCGTGGATCTTTTTTTTCAAGTTTATTATTCACAATACTGATAAAAAAGAAATCATCTTTTCCCCCACTTTTTTGTCATGTGGCTACAATCGTAAATGAAGATATTGAGGGCTCGCTGGATATCAGTCCAATGTAGCTCATGAAAAAGGAGTGTATTTAAAGTTATTATGTGGTAGACTGTATCTCATTCTCTCGCTCTCTCTCCTTCTGTCCGTTATACACTCACGCACGCACACACAGCACTCTGTAGCTGTTCCTCGGTGCATTTTCGTGAGTCTCGCACGTGTCTCTATCCTCTTCTTGTTGGGAAGCGTCATCTCCCGTGAATCCAGGGTATAATGGCGGTCAAAACAAACGAGTTGTAAGGTGTAAGGTCTGGAGGTGGCACGTAATGTTGACGTCTTGATCAATAGTATTTTAATATGTATTTATAATATTTATAGGGATCTGAAAGAGTGGGGGAATCACTTTCTGTGTTTCTCATCTTTGTCTCCGCCTTTAGAACCGCTGTCAGAGTGGCTGTTGGGATTGTTGTTGAGGTACATTTTGTCCATGGCTTTTATTGCCTCGGTTAGATAGTTCTGCAGCGCGGTGAGAGCTGCGCACATGGCCGGGGTCCCGAATCCGTGCGAAATGAGACTGAAATGGGTCAAACAACTCTGAATCCCTGGCTCAAGAATAGGCTGTGGGCGAGAATTCCCCAAGGGCGAGCGGTCCTGGGAAAGCAGGTCTGTGAACTCTTTGCAGATTTGTCTAAAAAGAAAGACAAATGCAAACGCGTGAGCTGACGGCGTCATTCATTTAATTACACATGCAGATGTCAAGTTGGTTCCTTTTTGGGGTCAGGCCTTGAGTCGAACCTAACTTTTAAGATGAAAGATGTAGCAAGGGCAAGTCTGTCATGGACACTGCCGTGAGTGTGAGGCCTAGAGTTCCCTAATGGCCTGTGTGTCATGACATTTGATTACATTGTCAAAGCGAGGCCATTCGTGAACCAGGTTGAATAACTTTATGCTCATTTCAGTGGTAGACCAATTATGATAAACACGACTATTAGGCTACTATTGCCAAGACCAATGACCTAAATGCATTATTTTTATCAATAATAAAATTATTCATATTATTGTTATTATTATTATTGCACTTCTACAATGTGTCTCCCCTGAAGAATGTTTGGGGGGTAGAGCACGTGTGTCTGATGATGACTCCACTGCAGACAGCGTGCATTTTAATTGGCTGCTTAACTACAGTCTACCACTGCATTTAACTTGAACCTGTTTCTGCCTTTTAGCATGGTGTAAATTTGTAACAAAAAGTTATAACAATACTACGTCAGGCCCGTATGCCCATGACAACTGTGATGATTCGAATGATTCAAATTGGAAGTTGTGAGACACTAGATGTAGACTAATAGCTGGAAACATGGCAATAAGTGATTGAAAATTTAATATTCAAGTATGGAACTTACTTTGTCGCCAAAAGCATGTTTTTTCTTTGGACTTGCTCATTTGGGTCGGAATGCTGACGGTTTACGTACTCAGCTACTGCCTTGGCGGGGAACTCAGTCTCGCATACATAACCGAAATCCCTGGCAAGATGCACGGCTTCGCCTAAGAGGAAAAAAACGGGGTTGAGTGTGTAATATATTGCTCTAAATTACTGACATCAAATATGGACCAATTAACACTTCCACTTAACACATTATTCATCTAATTAATGTGATCGGCCAAAGAAGGCCCTGCTTTATGATGCACTAATTTTGATACACAGCACCTGCATCCTCAATAGCACAGTGGGGTATGAAATATTGTGGACACTTGAGTTGAATTCGTTCTTTTGTGTATAGATTTCCAAATATCAGAGAGCGTCATAACATGATAACTGCAAATACCATTCGTCTGTGGGCGTTAACCAAATCAAAGCACTCATTTGCGATGTCCTAAACTCATTGGTTTTGTAAAATAAAATAAAAATTAAAGAGTGGCTACAGATAAATCTTACTCTTACATACTTTAGCCACGAGAATTAAAGGCTAATTCCATTGAAGGCGTCCTGTTTTGTTGATTTTTTCAAGTCTTTGGTTTTAATTTCCTGAAACAGTTGGGTTTTAACTGCGGGGCTTCCTGTCATAAGCTTCAAGTCCGGAAGAACGCATGCGCCAATTAGCATCAAAGCGCAAGTCCAGTAAACTCGTTTCCATAAAATGGAGCGGATCATAAACAATAACAGCACTTGAGAAACGCAGTGTCCCTTCACTAAATAACCGACTGCCTTCACGTCCCCAGCCCCCACCTCCTTCGCTTTATCACGAAGGAATCATACATTTCTTCAGGCTCATTACCATACAGCACCAAATTTCAGTGAAGCACAATGAATATTGCATTCAGTCTTCGACTATAATGATTAACAGGAACCAATGAACCGTCCCAAGCTTTCACCTTTAAAAACCCACAGCTCACAAATACCACCGCACTGAATAATAAGGTTCAACTTTGCAAGCAGAATGGATTTATTCTACAACAATGGCATCCTCATGCTGCAACATAATTAACTCATTTATTTTTCATAATAAGCTCACAACCCACAGGTCAGTTTTATTCCATCGAAACACCACACGCTGAGCTACTATTAACTGTCTGCTGTGAAACAACTAAAGTAGTAACCTAATAAATAACATTCTTCCAATTTTGTGCCGCCGTCGTAGTCATTATCTGTTACATTGGTGGTTAATCAGTCATCTGTCTAACCTCTACACAAATGCAGCCATTAAATAAGCAAGCCATGATGCTACCAAGACAGTAAAAACAACAAGGACCAGCCATCTGGCGAAAAGTAGGCCATGTAAACTGTCATCCAACTCTGCAGTCTTGCAGGCCTATATTTGATCGCAATGCTTCACATCTACCCACAGGTAAGTTAACTTCCTCCTCTCTCTCTCTAATCGCCCAAAGCTCCTAAAATTATTGTCATCTTTCTTTCTTTGAAACACACATATCCTTCATGCATTGTTGCTTGTAGGGCGCACTCAATCCAAATTACACGGATGAGCGCATATGCTGATTTGGATTGGCCCCCATGTAACTGCTCAAAGCACCTGCCATCACGGGCACTGAACTCGTACCATTTACAGTTTTTCTTACCTTCCACGAGTGACGTCAGCAGGGTTACGTTGGCGGCCTTGCGTCTACCTGCAGGTAGATTTAATCCGATTTTATCCAATTTCTCTCGTAAGGATCTTCCTCCGTTCTTAGATTTGGCCCTGTGAAAAATAAAGACGAGGTTTACATTTGTCATGCCGTTTCTCTGGAATTGTTCATAGGCCTACCCTATACCCCAGGACCAAGTGTTAACTGAGATTTAGAGTTCCACCTACAATATTCAGCATAAATTCAAAAGTTATCTTGCTGTACTGATACTGTTCCTGTTAGCAATTCTTGCGTTTAATACTGTGATGAATACATATTTTTTAATACAAGAAACCATTTAAGTGGGCATCTCAATGTTGGCTCTGCGTGACAGTAACATCATTGCACTGCTTGAGATGTGGCCTACTTCAGTTGAAATTTTGATACAGGCCCAATTTTCCTGCAACTAGGATACGAAATCCAGTTCATGCCTTGAATACACAAATCTAATTGCAGTGATGTTCGAAGAAATAAACGACTGTGAGAGACAGGCTGCCATCTTGGTTACATTTACGCACAGGGCAGTGGTTGCTGTAATGTAATTATGGATGCCATTTAGAGGGGAAAAAATCATGGAGGTCCAACTCACCTTCTCAACACCCCGCCGAGCAGAGAGGCGTTGAGACATTCAGGCGGCGAGAGGCGTCTCTGCACTTCCGCCACTGTGACCTTGTACTTTGAAGTTGAACTAAGAAGAGACAGGCGACCCGGAACCGAACAGAACACTTCGTTTCCATTTACCACTCCACCAAATAGACCATCCTTATTAAGAGGGATGGCCGAGACATTGTTGTTGTTCTTAGATAAAGAAACAGGCCCTGCAAAGAGAGAACATGGGCATGGTTATAGAACTTCGATTTAAACCAGGACGACAAAGCCAAAGATGAATTATAAACCAGAACCTCAGAGCAGTCAAATTGTCTTGCTCGAGCGTGGTGCCTACCCTCATCTCAGAACACGCGGAATCAAAGGCAATATAGTGTTATCGGAATGAAAACGCCGAATGAAAGAAAATAGATTCGATAGCAGTGCCTTTTCATGCATCTTATGAATGTAACTGCTTGAATGTGCCTGGGGTAATGAAGTGGCCTACCCATCAAAATATTTAATATTACCCCAACCCCAAGCGCGGGGAATATGATGGCGAGAAGTGCACAGGATTGCTTCGAGTCTGACATTAACTGCAAAGACCCACCAAGGGGCCACTGAACGAATGAGACAAACAATGCATCTGTAAACAATATATGAGGCTTATGTATAATTTGTGTCGAGCTAATTAAAACAGAAACTAAAATGATTAAAAAATTGGTTGTTCTATAATGAATGTCAATAAAAAATGTCATCACGTGTAGGCCTATTGCTTAGATGTTACAGCGTAATGCGGAGGAATAACGCAGTATAAAGCTATATCACTGAAGAATTGGTTTGCAGTACACCAGGAGGGCATGCATGGCTCAAAAGCATGCACTGACGGTGCTCATGCACGCACCAACTCGCGCGCACGCGCTAGCACGCACACACACTCACACAAACATAGTGCGCACATATCCCACACAATTATACGGGCCAGACCATAACGTGCGTGATATTTAGTTGCAAGGGTTACCCCTTTGTGAGTGGTAACCGGAGACAAAGGCACAAGCACTTTCGGATAGATCACTAGTGACATTAATAGCTCAAGGGAGGCAAATAGAGACAATAGCAGTTAAACGAACTCTTGAGATTACTAATATAAAAGCCAATTATCATGTTGCTGTGGAAAGAGCATCTCTCAAGATTCACTTCCTTCAAGATTCACTTTCTAATTTGGCCAGGGGAAAAGCGTCGTGCAGAGATAGCCTTGTGTGTCGTTAAAACCAAGCCAGGGGAGATCGCATTTTAAGAAACATCAAAATCCTAGGCTATGTGTTTCTTATTTCTATGAGAAACTGTTTCTGAATCCACACATCTCCAACAACGCAACGGGGATCAATGTAAATTGTGGCTTAGACGAGTTGCCTTAAAGGATATGTAAAGATGAGTATATAATTTCGGGGATTTGTTCATTTGGTCGTTGCGTTCCCCCCTAGTGTTACACATAGCTTACACTACTAAGAGCTGCCATTTTAGATTTAGTCCCGAAGCGTGGAGAGCAACAAAAGATAAAACAAGTGCTATCGCATTAACAGACTGTTATATAGGGCGCATCGTAGCAAGAGCCTACTCCTCAAGGCTCATGCAAATTGATGGTGCTCTATTCCGAGGCACCGGGCTCTAACTCAAGGCCTACAAATTAGCCAATTCCTTTGCAGTGCAACAACGCCTGAGCGCTACCAATGACTGACTGTGCAGCGTTGCCCTGGTTATGGAACGAGGCACGGCATTTGGTGGAAAATTGCTTACCTTTCTTAATTACAGTCTGATCTGGGATGTGGATGCCTTGATCTTCGACGTGCTGAAATACAAAAAATAAAGCAAGCATTAGTGGCCTTGTGAAGACACCAAGAAATAGGCCTAATGATGTTCATCTACATTAGTCTTACCAATATGTGAAGGAAATATTTAAACCAGAAGACTACACTCAAAGCAAGTCGTTAATTAATGCAAAGATTATGAAAATTTTAATGAACAAAATAAAATAAAACAAAACAAACAAACAAAATAAAAAGCAAAGTGATGATCTTCCGTAGGTGCGATTATATTTATTTCAGTAGCCTAAGTTGTGCGTATAACCGGCGAAATAGACAATGACAGGCGTGATCAGAAAAATAAAATGTCCACGACATTGAATGCCTTCACTTAAAAAAAATCAGCACTTATTGAAACAGGGGGAAAATCATGCATGTATAGGCACGCGTCAGTTTCAAATGGGTATGAGCTTGCTGTTATGGTATAGACTGCAAGATGCATTTACACATCTCCCATCAAATAAAATGTATAGCCTAATATAATACAATAGAAAAATAATAATTACAGCCGACTTCTGCAGAAATATTCATAGTAATAAATTCAACTAAAGAGCTGGTATATAGCCCCTGTATGTTCAATTGCCACAGCCTTTTTCACATAATAAAACTAACACAGCTTTTAGCAACAAATTGTAGTGGAAATTTTAAGGAAAAGAGGTAGTAGCTTTTCGTAAAGGGGGAAATTATACAGTGATATGACATATAGAAATGTGCATTCTGTTTGAATTTTCATGGGCGTGTGGACTCTTTGTAATAAATATTTAACTTTGTTTTTTTTTTTTTTTTTATAGATATATTTTGTCCACTCCAGACCATGTTTTTTTTCCAACAGAAATGAAATAACTCACTAATGGCAATAGATAACATCACCACCCAAACTAAAATACAGTGAATTGCTGTTGGCCATGTTTTTTTTTTTCTAATTTGCAATCAATGTTAAGTTGCTATAGTAAGCCTTCTTACCTGAACATCTTCTAAAGAATGAGGTAATCCATGGATGGGGAGAGTATCAGAGAGTCCTGTTTCTAATCCGTGTCCCGAAGGAAGAAGCACTTCTCTCCGGTACTCCCTACACAGCTGATGGGGCAGGCCTCGGTGTTGGTGCAGCAAGCTGCTCTCCTGGCTCTGCCTCTGGCCTGGCCAGCCAGGGTGCTGCGGCTGCGGTTGGGCATGCAGCGAGTTGATGGAGTAAGGGTCGTTGACGTGCGAGTAAGGGTCCTGAGACTGCGGGTAGATGGGCTGGTAGGGCGGAGGAAAGTACGGCGGCTGGAAGTCGGAATTCGGGGTGTGGGAGAGCGGTGGGGCGCTGGTGTAAGGAGACTGGCCCACGCTCCCCAGCTGAGGTAGCCTGGCTGTCCCATTGCTGGTACCGTCGTGACGATCCTGCAGAAGAAAACAACGCAGTTAGATTCTCTCCTTTAGGGGAAAATAGCAAATGTTTTAGATAGGTTTAAGGTTCAACGTAATTCTACTACTACTAGGCTACTACTATACTACTAATAATAATAATAATTGCCTAATAATATAATATTAATAACTTTCAACTACTGCACCGTCGCGTCACTATTCAAATTATTTAACACTATTTTTGAAGAATTTCGAGAATATTTCACTGACGTTTAAAACACAACACTGTCCAAAACGCGATATAAAACATTAAATATGTTATAGCTGATTAAAACCTTGATGTAGAAATTCTAAAATCCTTTCGTGCCAAATAGTTTTAACAAGAAATTGAGATTTTATAGAACCATAAGTGCAACACCAAGTGCACAGGCTGCACCTTTAAATAGCCTATAGCCTACTACTCACCATCGCGGAAAAACTGTGCACTAACATCTGCGAAGCTTTCCGAGCAGTTCAAAACGAAAGAATTTTGGAAAGAAACCGCCAACAAAACACCGAAAATAAACGGCCAAATAAAATAAACCCAATGCGGATTCTAAAGCGAGGTTGCGGCGCCCAAACGTTCAGATATGCTCAGCAAACGGACGTTAATCCATCAGAAGTGGGTAAAATTCCTGCTGCCCTTCATTTGCTGTGAAAACGCAGCGTTGTTCTCTTGCGGGTTATTGTTAAAGTTTCTTATATCCCTTTTCCGTCTTCTTGCTCTGTCACTGAGCTGTTCCCTCGCTTGAGCTCATATTAGCAAAGAGCTGCCTCTTCCCTTGGACTCCTAATAGCAGATATTCATGACTATTAATATTACACGAATACTTAATAAGGGAAGAATGGTCGGAAATCGAGCGTGAAGCGAGGAAGCAACTCAAGGCAGAGTCTGCACTAAATGACGTCCATTGAATGAGGAATCAGTATATCTAATCAGAGATGGGGAGAGAAAGAGAGTGAGTGAGGGGGAGAGAGAGGGAGAGGGAGACAAAAAGAGGGACATTCTCTTGCGTCTGACGAATCAGAGAGAGGGGGGAACATTTTAAAAGGTTCGAGGGCAAGCAAAAGTGAAAGAAAGGCAGAATGACGGAGGCAACGACGAAAGGAAGAGCTAAGGAAGGAAACAATGTGAATCTCTGCTTTTTATGAAAACCTAACCGAGGCGCATGGGCACACTTGCTGGCATATTTTTTAATGTTCATAAGGTGGCAGTCTACGCGCTCTCCTCTATTGTTTTTCTTTTTTTCCCTCTTCCTGTCGTTCGCTCTCATTTTTTACCTCAGCTTCAGACGTCTCGTGTTCCATGGCCTGTAGATTTTCTCCAACGAATCTGTCCACGCGGCTATACAATTCCAAAGGCAGGCGACCTAGCTTTAGGACACTCGGAGCAAACGTATTCCAAAGTTCTCTTACGAATCCGCTCTTTCCGTATTAACACATGCACACATGCAAACACACCGAGAGAGAGAGAGAAAAAAACTCCCTTCTCCAGCTATAGATACGCGATTATTTTGGGGGTTACAAGACGGGAAACAGAAGTCTATTTATGAAACAACTTAACAAAAATTAACCTATTTCGATTAGTACCGGTATATTCGCCAAATAGGAAAAAACGAAGCACAATCACAACGAGAGAGACCTCGAGTTTCTTTACTGCTCATGGCGTGCCTTCTCCACTCCAGACACGGGCAAAAAAACACGTTCAACTGGCTGCACCACTCCGAAACAACTCCCAAATATTACTGCCAAACTTTCTATCCATGCACTACCCACGGCCAACGCGCATAGTGCATTCGCTCAAAAGCAGCATAATTCAATTCAAATAAAATATGTCTAATTAATACTGGGGTATCATGAGATTATATAAAATTATATTTGAAATTTTAAAACTACATTTTACTGTTCATATCATACGCAAGTAAAAAAAAATATATGTAGTAGTCTATTTTTATGTAGGCTAATTCACCAACAAACTACATTAAGGTTTATTTGGTGATAATAAAACTGCTATCATGGCAATGTCACTCTTGTTGTTAGATACGACATACAGAACTTTTTAACAACATGTAAGATGTCTAAACTAGGATACACACCCGTTAACATCATGCAAACATTTTTAATTCTTTTAATAATGCTGTTACAACAATCTAAACGTTCTGATTTTTGTTGCATTTTCATGCAAAATTGCAATGAAAGTCAGACTAAACTTCTTACCTCGCAGTCTTCATATTTAATATTATCAGTTAATTTCCAAAGCATTTTCATCGGCTGTGAGTAGGCTATATGAAGTGCGCCTGATCTTGTTTTTACACAGTGAATAGCGCCCTGGATTGGATGGGTTTTTGGGTGAGCTCGCTCTCTCTCGCGCTCTCAGATCTCCCTCTAATGGTGGAAGAGAAAGGCTCGCGCGCTACTGTAATAACACTCGCATTCCTCATTAGCATATCAACAGCCGCTTTGATTCCTCTTTGCCCAACACCAATGGACAGCACAGGTACAAAACTGGGACGATACCTTACTTGCCAGGCTATGTATATTTAACCTCCCACAAATATATGAGCTGTAATCACGTGTAGGCATTAGATCTTTTTTTCTTTTAAAAACAATGACTACACAAAGTCTACCAGACTACCGAGATTGCATTATGCTTGAATTATTATGCTTGAAAACTTGATGTCAATGGCATTGACGCTTAGTGATCTCTTACACTTCTCTCGGCATTTAGATCATTTAAATCATGTTTCTTTTTTGTTTAACCTGTGACAGTTTTGATGAGAATGACATCGACACTAGTGGCGTCAGGATTTAAGATCTCATTATTGCTTTCTCAAAGAGAGCGTGCCACCTTATGCAAATACTCAGTCACTTGGTCGCCTTGAAACACTTTGTAGCCTGTCTTATTTTCATAGACTGTTGTTTTAGTCCCATTGAGATCCTAGATTTAAGGAGCAGACCCTGCACTGTTATGCAAAAAAGGCTCATTCTGGAGCCGGTGTACGAGTCCATTGACGACATGTAAGGGCACATTTCTAGAAATGTAAATAATTAACACAACAACATGGGTTGTTAAATTTGAATGAGCCTCTGGAGTAGTTAAGTTTAGCCTTTCTCGGCGGCGTCGCAAGCACCCCAGGTTGCGGGTCAACAGACAGGTCTCCAAACTCCAAGGCGTTGGCCTACCTATGCCCACATTACCATTTTTGGTGGAGTAGCCCTAAACTAGTTGTCATTAATGAGAGGCGAGCGAGACAAGGCTGCAATGACAATGAACCCCGAGAAAGGTGCATTGGATCTCGATGGGCGTGTGGGTCTGTATATGCCTGCTTTGGCTTTGTTGTTATTTGGTGGGGGTATGCTCGGCTGAAACTACACTGAAACAACCAAGTCACTCTCACCCCACCACAGACAAAACTTTTTTTTGTTTCACACAACTTTAGAAACTAAAATCGTGCTGAGGGCCTATAGCGATGGAGACCAAAGCTGTGGGACGATCATGGAAATTAGGAGAAAATATGTGCTTCCAACGTCGAAAATGGCATTTAGTTTTCAAACACGAGGATAGTCTTTTCCATTAAGTCAACGAAATGAAAAATATTGTTTTACAACTACTGAGTGTGTGTGCTGAATAAATCTATTTTCGGATAAGCCAAACCGTTGAAAAATCTTGAATGAGTGACTGTGTGTCATACCCAGAGAATCTGACAGCTCGACATCCCAAGAATAAATCTTTGAATTAGATTTCTGCCATAACCTGACTCCTTATGTCACCCGTGGGGATTTCCACTCGCTCTTGTAAGGTGCAATTCAACAGGAGAAGTTTCTAACTGTTTAAGGAGGCCTATAGCCCATTGTACTGGTTTTGTAATGTGAGATTTGTAATAATAGTATGTAAGCAGGATTAGGCACTGTATTCTACGGCATTCAGATCTATTTCAATTA
>JASCQY010000158.1:21772-32134 GCA_030264315.1 Sardinella tawilis
GAGAACCAGGTTTTGTATTATGCTTGGCCAGACCCAATGCTAAGTTAGCATTGGTATTGTCGTGTCAACCAGGCTAGGGAGAATGGTCTGTCCTGTTGAGGCTTCATGAAGACTGAACATGTTGATGCTGCCTCATCCTAAACTACAGCCAAATTCAAGGTAAAATGGTTTAATAGAATAAAGATACAATATTACATGTAAAGACATTTATGGCTCTTAAAATGTTTAGGTTATTAAATGTGCAATTCGGCAGGCTTTCCTGTATCAGGTAGCCTACTACCTACTACCCCTACTAGTCTCAGTCGGTGTAATGCCCACGTTTCCCACTGGGAGGCAGAAGCAGCATTTTTACAGGCTACCTAGGCCTACTGTAAAAAGCGAAGCTGTTCCCACTTTAAAGAGAAAAAAAATCAGTAGATTATACTGTACATACAATAGCCTATTGATAAATTTATTTTAGGCCTGTCCAGACAGAGAGCTTTTTTAATACTAGGTTTGTTGCTGGTATAGTGTTTTTTGCATACAAGCATAAGCCTCCTAGGCCAACAGCGTTTCACATAAACAGCTTCATTAAACGACTAAAGGCTTATTTTCAATTTCAAATCAGTCTGGATCAGGTTGTAGACGGAGTGATGCCGACAGCAACTCCGCATATGTAGTTGTTTGGCCATCTTTTGGCAAAGTATCGGGAAGTATAGTTCCAAAAATACTATTAAGCCTTATGAAGATTGTAAGAGAGACTCAATTTCCCAGCAGGCTTCGGGAGTGTTATGACAGTCAAAAAGCTCAGTGCATCTGTGTGCAAGGCGCTCGCATGTTAAAGGACGTTTAGTAGGATAAAGGTAGCCTATCTGAACACGATCAATTGAAAGATTTGTGAGTATACATCGTTACATGCTAAAAGGCCAATTTCAATAATCTTGCTTATTGTAATTGCACATGTACACTCTTTGTGTTGACACAGGCAGCGTTTGTGTAATGTGTTTATGTGGTGTTGTGTAAATGAAAATGCTGGAAGACTCGAGTTTATGACATCTTGGGACTTCTATATGGAACTGATTTCCTTGTTTGATGTACAGTGTCAAATTATGAGGAATCCCAAATAATGTTGACAGTTCAGAAACTAGGTTAATGCTACGTGAGGTGTTGCATTCAGGAACGCACGCACTGGCTGTGGGCCACATGGATATTAAGCACCATCGCCTAGTGAAATTTCTTACTTCTCAGCCAGTGACAGTGTGAACTCTGTAAGCCTTTGGTAATAAGCATAACGTGATCTCTTTGTTCGCCCCGCACAAGTGGCTAATGAAATCTATATACGACATTTTATACACTGCCTTGACAGGATACCTCAGTTTGTCAAGTATTGAACATGCCGGAGGTTGATTGGGCTGGATACGGATATGCAGCCCTAGTTGCATCCGGAGGAGTGATGGGATATGTGAAAGCAGGTGATCAGGTTGTTTATTAAGTATAAAAGTAGGCTAATTATATTTATGGCAATGTGCTGTTGACGGTTGTTCAAACGTTACCCCTTATCTAATCCTCCAGGCAGCGTCCCCTCCCTGGCAGCTGGGCTCTTGTTCGGAGGGCTAGCAGGCGTTGGAGCTTATCAGATGTCCGAAGACCCAAAAAATGTTTGGGTTTCTTTAGGTGAGTTCAGTTCTGATTGTCGCCAATAGAAGCAAAGCCTGAGACCTAGAATTCTACATTTCTGCTCCAACCTTGTTCCAGTCAGTCACTTAGGTCATTAAGGATTATACTCAACAGACCTTCTTGGGAATTCAAAATGTATGTGAAATATTTGTTGATGTGATTCTTATAGCCACCTCTGGAACCTTGGCCGCCATAATGGGAAAGAGGTTTTACAGCTCCAGGAAGTTCATGCCCCCGGGTCTTATGTGTATTGCAAGGTACAGTAGGCTGTTGTTGCAGTGTATTTCCAGTGGGTTAGGTCAAAGGCAGCTCTTAGATGTTTATGGTAGAGGTACTTAAAGGTTTAATCCAATCTATTACTTAATCTGCATATTTTTGAGACATTCTTGCACCTCTTGGCTGAGTTACTCCTTCAGTCAGTCTCCTCTCCTAGGTGCGGGAGTGATCAGAGTGTATGGCTGCCCTCTGGATGTTAAACTGTCATACATGAAGCCTCACTAGATCGTGAAGTAATGTTAGATTGGTTTTTATAGTATTTATTTATATTGATTCCTTTTGCTTATTGCTCTGTATCTTTGCAGTGTCCTGATGGTGGCCAAGATTGGTTATGGGATGCTAGAGAAGCCCCAGCAGTCGTGATGCACTAAATGTCACTCTGTCACCCCCAACCCAAGGATAATCCATTGCTGTCCTGTATGTAATAATAATTAATGTGTTTTCTGACCTAAGTCAGATCGACCTTTTGTATAAAAGTATAAATAAAAATCTAGTTAATATTTGTAAAATATGACATTTTGTTGTGATTTTCTGTGGATCCAGACTTGAGAGAAAACTTCAAAAACATTTTTTGTTGTATAAAATACTTATAAAACATTCTTTATTATGAGCATCCTGTGAAATGTTGAGAGACTTGCGCTCACTTAACAGGAATCTCATTCATGACTACTGGTAGTACAAAAAAAGTTTCAGAAAGACCTGGAAAACTATCAAAAGTCACATACCCTATGGTTTAAGGTGGTTTGGACAAACAAAATACCACATAGAAAATACTCAAAGATGTGTCTGGCAAAACATTAGATTACTATCAATCCGCTTACTTTACAGCACAAACACTGCTTTTAGATAAAATAAATGAAAATAATTGTCATACTAAATTAAAAAAAAAAAAACCTCCGGTATTTCTATTGATAACCAAAATTCTATGATCTTTTAATACAGTTGCTATAATGTTTAATATGTATGTATGAATGTCACAACAGTTGTAGAGGACCCTGCAATCACTCCGTGAAAGCAGAGTTGGATTTCCCTTTGTTACCTTCAAGTGGATGCAGTGAACAGACTGCTGTTTGTAGCACTTTGCAACAATAGAGGTTCTTGGAAGTGTGGGTTTCCCCAAGGTCCACTAAGGCCTGCTGTACAGTACTATACAAGTGCTGGGTTGGGGGTAGGTAATGTGGTGGAGATTAATTGTTTTTGTCTCTCTCTCTCTCTCTCTGAACCCCGCTACCGGTGGCTTCCGTACTTTGCTGCCCAGTCAACTCTGCCGTGGACTGGCTGAACAGGAGGCGCACGAGTCAGCAGGTTCCCAGAGTTCTTCCCCAGGGCAGAGTAGCTACTGCCTTTCAGCTGGGTGCGCTCCATTCTCTTCTTCCAACCCTCATAATCTGGGAGAAGAAGTGGGAGAGAAATTACCACTCATCATCAGATTAATTTATTTTAAGCAAAGCTATATTCTCTGGGATGAGAGGGTAATGTCAGATTGGCTGCTGTTCATGTGTGCTACAACAATCACTATAGTGTCCTTAAGGCCGCGTCTCATGGCGCATTTGCACACTTCAAACACTACTGTATGTCTTGGTGCATTCTGAATGTTTGTTTGGGATCACGATTTAAACAGCAGTTACGTTTACGATTTAAACAGCAGTTACGTTTGTCACTTCTGTTAAGTGTTTCCAGTTAAGTGCTCCATTTGGGACAACAATTCACATCAAAAATGCACTCTATGGTCATAAGTAGCCATGCACACTGTGCAATGTTGCAGTGCAAGTGGGCCATATGAGACACAGCCTATCTGTCACTTTACAGAGGACTACTTTGACCGTTTATGTAAGTAATAATGGCCTTCAATATCCTGATTGGAATAATGGACGAGAACGGCACAATGACTACGGTTACATGCACAGCGACTTTGGAATGAAGTCAATATTCTGGTTAAAACAAGATCCTGAATATTCCGTTTACATGTGTGGTGTGCTAAGGGAATATTCCCATTCACATGTCAGTCGCTATGTTCCGGTTTGGTCACCGACGTAGCCTACGAGTAACCTTATTGGCTGCATCATGCCAATTGAGCATGCACACATGCAAAAAATGCTCCGGTAAGGAGCACTTTCCGATTGAGGTGTACACATGCCCCTGAATTCTGTTTAATTCAGGAATAACCAAAGGGGTTTATTCAGGTTTTATAAACCTGAAGGCTGATTGCTGTTGGTACAGTTACAACTCCAAACAGCATTGATATGGAATGGTGATTGCACTTTTTACCAGATATAGGTCATAGGTATCCTGTTATCGTGGAATAACAGACACCCTGTCAATCAATCAGAAAACAATATTTCTATCCTCTGGGTGCTAAATATACATTTTTACCCTATTGTAGGCAGTAGTGAGGGTTTAATCCTTGTACAACAAGGCTATAGCCCTTCTCTTCATTACCTTCATTGCTCTCAGTAAGAGAAGTACTGGAGATTGGTTTTGGCTTGGAAGATTTTGATTTGCCAGTTTTATTATCAGGAGCAGTGGAAAGATCAACTGAGAAGGAGAAGAAGCAGAAGAAGAAATGCAATAATCAAAGTGGAAATGAGAGAGATGAAGAATTAAGGTAACAATGACCAAAAAAAGCTAAAATATTATGAGGTCTATAAGGCTTTGAATGTTAAAGGTGCGCTATGAGATCCTGAATGATGGCATTTCTGTTGACGTTCCATGTAAACAAACAAAACGCTACTCTGATATTCACGTCCCACTCACATACATCCCACTCATATGTGCATGCTCACTAACCCCATTCCCCTCCCCTAACCCTAACCTTTTTGGTGTTTAGCTGAAATTTGGTTTGTTATGTTTTTGTGCACAGCTTGTGCCCTAGTGTTCGTTTGATATTTCACAGCCCCTGTGTAATCTCTACAGACCAAACTTTTTCACAATGTATTCAGGGGGCAGGCAGCAAGCTGATCAAAGGGAGATGCCTACGTTTTGTGACAAAAAATTTATTGCGCTAAAAACCATGCAAGATCTCATAGTGCACCTTTAAGACTGGAGTAATGCTGCATTTTTAAAACAACTGGAAAGTTGTCTTAAAAATGTCCTAGTCCGAGTTAGAAATCTCCCAGTTCCATCACAGACAGAAAATGAACAATTCTGACTGCTTGTTGGGAGAAAAAAAAAAGTATAGTGGAATGCCACTAAAAGTGAAAGAATTCCTACAGTACTTCTTAACTCAGGGTAAGTTGCTCTTCCCCGACTTGAGCAGTCTGGATACTCACGTGCGTGCGGACCTCCTATGGGAGCAAGCTGGATCCTCTGACCCACAGAGCCCACTTCCCTTTTCTGGAAGGACGGGATGTAACCTCCCGAGAGGTTGTATGTCGTGCTAATGAAGTTACCTGCAATGTGAAATTCGGATGCGATTTCAATTTTGAGGCCTTACGTATTTTTCAGAGGCCTCAAATAGCACCTAGTAGTCTCCTGTGCATTTTCAATACGGCATCATATAATGCATAACATGAGTGTACACACTGTATAGTTTCAGGACTAGTTGCTAGGTTAAACTAGTTTCATGTTGCTTGTGTTTTCAAAGAAACTAATAGCAGACCAGTCCTGAACGCTGAAAGCCAAATATACAAATGTTCTCTACTGTATCCTCTACTGCTTCAAAAGACATGCCACCTTTTTAAAATAAGTAAATAACCTTTGCTCGCATTCCTAAAGAACAGGAAAGCTGTAGTTTTCTAACCCACCTACAGGGGGCAATCAAAGATCTATGATCAGCTGCAGTACCACCAGGCAGTCCATCTAATTAGTGTCGAATGCACTTAATATAATACTTAATGCTTATAATACTTCACACAACGGTTGAAGCATAACTGGAGAAATGTTATGGAGAAAAACACCACAGCAAATACTCCAGTTAGGGCGCATTCATCTCAACACCTCTGCCTCTAATGTACCTTTCGGCTGCTCGATTCTTTCGAGCGTTTTTTCTTTTGCTTTATCGGATGGTTTAGAGGCACCCTCCTCTGCTTACAGGTGGCGGCACAAATGCACAGAGTAGAAAAGGGAAAGTATGAACACAAGATGGCACACCACATAAAACAGACAATGCAAAAGGAGGGGAAAAAAAGTACAAGCAGTTTGTTCTGTGAACCCATTAACTGAAACTTTAAGCAGGGGGAAAGTGAAGTCAGAACAAAGGCAGAGGAGGCCAGGACAGTGAATGACTCCTCAAAGGACAACCCCCCCCCCCCCCCGACACCCCTCCCCTCTGTGGTGGCAATTTGGGGGACACTTGATCTTAAGCTTGCCCACAAGTGACAATACTCGGCTGGTCTAATGAATGAAGTACAGGGCAGAGCAAGGGTTAATATCTGGTGTCTGTCATGTGGGGCAAGTGAATAATAGATAGGCTGGTCAGTGGCCTGGCTGTGCCACTTAAGCTCATTCAAACCGCTGCTTTGTGTGCTGGACTGGCATGTGAGATTAGCCGCGAATTAGGAAATTAGCGCGTCAGCTGAGCGGAACGGATCGTGTTTAATACCTGGGCAGCGTGGGCCGTGCCAAGCCTTTCTATGCGCCCCATGGAAAAGTAACAGTCACTGACCTGCGTTCACCCGAGTAATGGTTGATCCACCACCAATAGGAGCAAGTGGCTTGTTCAAAGGATTGATGGCGGTGTCCAGTGGGTCCTTGCTTGTGCCCTTGTCGCCCGATGAAGTTGTGTTTTTGCTAATCAAGCCTACATGAGAAGCGGTAGCCAATCAACAACCAGACTTGGACAACATGACATAGTAATGTGCCAATGGCTACAGACAACTGCAAAATGCAAGCAGGCTATAGGCCATGGGTCTAAGCAACTTATGTGGAAAAAAACTCTGAAAACTCCATGCAGTTAATTTTAGAGTACCTGGAAGATATCGTGACTGGCGCAGGTAATGCTGTCTGGCTGAGGTTGAATTCTGGCCACCCAAATCCGTCTGGTTGACTTTAATGTTGCTTGGCAGCTTTGTCACAGTGCTGAAGGTATACAGCGCTTTTTGCTCTCTGGGCCTGTGTGAGCAAAACCATGTATGAGTCTAAAGTGAACATTTTGTATTAAAAAAGGTTTTATTCCCTTAAACTGACACTTTAAGATAGCCTGGCAAGCCCAACTATACACATAGCCAAACTATACACATGAATTGTATAGTCTGGAATCGGACCGTTCACAGCGCTGAAGCCTGTGGGTGGGATCAACAGTTATCGCTCAAACTGTCTCTACACGTAATAGGCCAGCAACAACTTGGAATAAAACTAACTGAGTGTTGGAGTCCTTGTTGATCTTTTCCTCCTCAGGGCCTATGCTGGGCTTCTTGGAGCTGGACACGGCCGAGTCAGAGCGGTCTGAGTCATCCCAGCTGTCCGACGGTTTGGACATGGTCTGACCCCACCGCCTGCGCCCACTCTTCACTCCTGCCATGGTGTTCTCACTCCCTGGCAGAGATGACTTCTGTGCAGAAAAACAAAACCCACAAAGACCAGGGGATGGAGGTCAGAACTGACAACTTGTAGAACTTTTGATGAAATGAAAATATTTTCAATCTAGCTGAATGCTTTGACAGAGAAAAAAACTCTACTAAAATAGGGTCAAGAAGAGCTTTCACAAAAGGCTAAACCCTAGGTCTCAAAAACACTATTTAATATGTCTAAACAAAACAAAAGAAAAAATGTGCATTTTATGTATTTGAATGTTTTCAACAGAATGTAGACTACTTCTGGATATCCTCTTAAGTCACCTTTGGGAGTCCAAGTGGGCGCTCCTGTTTTAGGGGGTCGGGGTGGTGGTCTGTCTGGGGGACGTTCTGAGGCAGGGGCTGAAGGGGCTGATGGGTGGCCCTGCTAGAATACTTGTTCGAGCCTTTTAGTGCTGGCTCTGAGGCCGACTGGATGTCTGGTTTGGGATCTGTAGGCTGGGACGACTTTGTTTGGCCCTTACGGAGATCCGAACTCAAAGGTCGGGGGCCCAGAAGCTGCCCAACTTGAAAGTAGGGATGCCGTAAAGCCTGAAATACGTGATAGAGTGATATTAGATGACCTGTCAGCCAACAGCATGGATGCTTGAAAACACTGTATTTGTCAAGAACGTTAGCCAAAAACTAGCTAGCCATGTCCTTTATTGGGATCAATATAAAAATCTCACAAACTTTACATCGTAATAAATTACTATTAAGCAGGAATCTAAGCAGGAATTTTGTTGTACAACCCCATATCCATAATATCAAACTATGAAGTCAACAGCATCATGTTATCAAAGGACAATCATCTTATACACTGATAAAGGCATAAACTGAGACATCGAATGAATCTCATTTAAGTTGCTTAATATAGTGTGAGCTACAGTAACCCCTCACTAAGAAGGCCTGAAAGCCAAGAATAGTCCACCCTCCTGGATAAGTGACATTATTTATCAAACCATCTCAATTATGAGATGCACGCTCTATCATGCTGATATCAAAACAACCACACCATTCATCCAGTTACATAATCACTTAATTTTGTCCCAGCGGACAGGGAAAGTCATGGAACATTGCAGGGTGTAGCACCTGGGCAGCTGTGGGCCTCTTCTTGGGGTCCCACTGGAGCATGTCTCTCATTAGGGTGATAGCCTCGTTGCTGGCGTTGGGGATTAGAGTCTTCAGAGGCGTTGGGACGCACTGCGGGAAGCGGAAGTTCATTGCGGACGCAAGCTGGTATCCTTCTGGCCAGTCAGACTATAGGGGATAGAGAAAACAAATGTGTTGTTGCCATGTCATTTATTCTTATGGTATGTCCCATAGTCATACAGGTCCTGATGGGTATCACTAAAATGAATAAATGAAATATGTATCCATCTTACAATACCACCATCATCAGAATAATATGCAGAACAAAGCAGCGGCCAATTTTGCATAGTTCAGACCAATGACTAGTTCAGACCATTTATGTTATGTTGTTATGTTATGTTACATGCAAACAGCTGAAATGAGTATTACACTTATTATTTTGCAGTAATGTTGAATGGAAAAAGCTTGAGGTAGCACACATTATATGGAAGATGAGGATCAGGTGACTGTTGTGTCCTAATTCTAAAAAGGAACACCGTTGACAGGTGACTCTGGGAAATTTCCAGCAACTTGAGTGCAGTCACACCTCCATGGATTGCTGGGCGCAACTGCAGCGGGTGCCGATGAGCCCCAGATAAGGCTTATCTTACCTTCTTCACCGTGCCAAGGACCTGGCAGATCTTGAAGATCTCGTCCACCTCGCTGTTGCCAGGGAACAGGGGCCTGAGGGTGTAGAGCTCAGCCATGATGCAGCCCACGGCCCAGATGTCTATGGGGGAGCTGTACACAGACGACCTGAGGAGGACCTCCGGAGCACGGTACCTGGGGGTGGGAGGTGGGTGGTTGCACATGTCATTGTGACCCTTGAGCAGCAGCATAGCGGCCTTCAAGGTGATATAGGAGAATAATGGACTCGGCGGAAGTGAACAGCGCCGGGCTGTTCTTCGCACTGCCTCGGCCATTATTCCTATATCGGGACATCAGGCCGCCGTTATCCCTCACATACAAATTCCATATTGTAATCACATTCACTGGACACAAACATGGGATTTCAAAAGATTCTATTTCCATTAACACAGATCTGCAGAACCTGCCAAAGTACAAATACTGTGGCCACATCCTAAAGTGCCTTCTTATCAGTAAATTGTGACGATATTGCGTTTACATCAGAAATGACTGCAAATACAGACTAAATAAACAATGAAACAATGTTTCAACCATTCTTAATTTGCACAGGACATTCTTAGGACACCACATGCCACTGTAGGGGAATTAAGTTCAATGCTTGATGGGCAGTCGGCCAGATGATTACATAAGGCCCATTAGATCTCACTAAGTGAGGGGAGCTCAACATTTGTTTGGTGAACAGCTCGCTCAATCTATTTGCATACTTTCTTATCTAAGTCATTACCCTATTTATTAGATTATAAACGGGCAATCAAACAGCAAATGAAATATAAAGCAGGGGTACTGCAAACAGAGCAAGCTATCAGATCTTCATTCATATCCTAGACTCATTAATTCAAATTCATGACATGCAAAACTGTCGCTGTGTAGGGCATAATGGTGGTTGTTTTTGATGCACTACAGAACACAATTTCTCGTCTGACTAATAATCTAATATTATGCTGATTTTGCCAAGCAGCATGTAAGCATCCACGCCTGCCTGTGCCAAAAGCTCTCGCCAAGAGATCCTCTCTTAAAGGGATACACCACCTAATTTCAGGAAATTGCTTATCTGTAGTCAACTCCTAGTTGAACATGAAAACACTTAGCATTTTTTCTCTATGTGTCTGCAATGCCTAGTTTGACAGTGTAAGTTTATTTAACATACCAATGCAAGTCTATG
>JASCQY010000158.1:32234-45660 GCA_030264315.1 Sardinella tawilis
GATATGCGTTTTCTTGAATAATACTTGGGCACAATGCAAATACATAAATATCAAAAATTGGTGGTGTGTTCCTTTAAAGGAGAAATCCGGAGTAAATCAGTCAATAGCCCTGTTATTCAGGTCACTGTATGCTGTTTATCGGAAAAAAGAACCCAAAAAATGGTATGCAACATAGACCAAATAATGAACCAATAAATAATGTGAACTGAATTGGACATAAATGGGGCTAAATGAAACTGAAAGCAAGTTACTGTGCCCCATTCACTGAGTTTCAGTTGCCGAATAACTACTTGGTCTACGTTGTATCAAATTTTCTTATTTTTCCTACTGACAGCACTCGGTGACCTCAAACAACTTGGCTGTGAATTGATTCATACCGCATCTCTCCTTTAACATGGTTTGTTTGTTGGCAGCAAGAAAAGGCTGTTAAGGCTGTTACATTACCATCGTGTGGAGACATAGTCTGTGTACGGTGGCCTGGATCTGATCTCTCTGGCCAATCCAAAGTCTGCTATTTTCACCAGCTCCGGACCCATGCAAAGCAGGTTTTCAGGCTTCATGTCCCGATGGAAAAACCCTATATGTGCCATCATAATAACACTGTGTGAGAACTTGCCATGCCACAAATACTAATCTGACTGCTTTAATAAACAGAACTGTAGATGTAAAGTTTTTGCATTTTTGCAGTTTTTGAATTTATTTCATGGCATCAAGTGCACTGTAAGACAATATTGCAAATTACAAATAGGTGTGTTGAAAGAGGAGACAGGAAAGAGGAAAGCAAGAGGCTTACCATGTTTATGCACAAAAGCTAAGCCAGAGACCACCTGAAACATGATGTTCCTGATTTCATTTTCAGTGAACATCTTATTTTCTCTGAGATGCCGATAGACAGATCACCCAAAGTGAGGGAAAAGAGAGAGAAGGAAGGAAAAGTAAAGAAAGTGAGGAAGGACAGGACCCCAGACACATACAACTCATAGGACATGTGAAACTTTAGTCAAGCGGCCACTGTGATAGTCCTATTTGGACAAGCCTCTCACGATTAATTACTTTTGTCTTGAGCTTAGCGAGCGACTGAATTTGAAGATTATGCTGAATTTCATATTTGGAACCCACTTGACTTTCCACCTGTCCTACAAGTTCAAACCCAACAGTTGAGCATGGAGAAGAGACACACGTGCAAGATTAAATAGAATATAACCCAATAATCAATTTGGTATTTATTTGAATTATACAGTTTTTATTAGCAATATATAATGAACTTATTTTGACTTTGAATTTGCCAGTACATGCAACTGCAGGATCAACTGTTCTGGTTCATCGGAAGATCATTTTCAAATCCCCTGAGGTAAACCTACCATGCTTATGGATAAATGATAACCCTTGCAATATCTGAAAGCTTATGTTTCGGATGACAGACTCTGGAAACAACCTGTTTCTGCAAATGGAGAATCGGTACAACTTAGCAGCAGGTAATAACAACAAATGCTCCTTCTCTGGTCCTAAATATAAGATGACTACTGTACCTGCACCAGCAGGTGTCAGCAATGAGTTATTATAGCAGAATCCCATTTTCTGTCAATGAAATACTATGTAATAAGACACATTGCTTGAATGACTCTACAGCATATCAATTCTGGGCAAACACACATCTTTAACATCTTCGGACTTCTGCCTATTAAAAGGAGTCGTTTCATTAATCTCCTAGAATACACTATACTATCTGGTACGACTGTAGAGAACCTACAGATATTTTACTATCTGGTACAACTACAGAAAAATCACAGATGCTATATAAGAAAAAAAACATCAAGATGTGGTGTGGACTCAGGGACTTCTCATACCTGTCCTTCATAAGCTGATAGAGATTCTCCTTCATGTACTCAAAGACAAAGTAGAGATGGTCATTCTCCCGGATCACCTCTTTTAATTTCACAACATTGGCGTGATTCAGTTTTTTGAGTGACTGTTAGAACACAAAGCATATAAAAAGTAACTTGGTTTAACACAAGGATCGGACAAAAGGTTTACACAGTAGTAACATTATATTAGTAGGCCCCTATACAATATAACACTTGCGTATATGCATAATCACACTATAATTAAACCACTGACTTCACCAGGATTGTTAACGGTTAGCATAGTGCCAGACTGATTAGAACAAAATGTTGTTCTAGGTCCAACAAGGAAAGTCCATGGTTCTCACCTTGACTTCTCTCAGATTCATGCACTCCTCCCAGGAATAGAACTTCCTCTTCATCCTGCGATTGAACACAAAGGACAGGTGGCCAAACAATGAGCAAGTTACGTCTCCATGGTTTCAGCACCACAACAACCAATTCATGTCAGACCTAGGAGTTATCTGGACACATAAAACTGTCAGTCCATGTTGAATTTACCACCACTAAATAATTGCAGTATCTGCTTTCTTTCTTCAACACCGGGGTAGTAGCAATAATCATCAGTAGAGGCAACAACATGCAAGCATCATAACGTTTATGGTTCTTTACAGATTCTCTTGTGAAATACAACAATAACTGACGCACGTCATTAATGCTTAGTTTAAAGTTCTTTCCAAGACACTGCATGGCAGTGTTTTATTTTAACCATTTTTGTAAGAATAAAAACACAGAAGAGGCATTCAATTAAAACATTCTGACTTTGCTCAGCTGACAGCTTTGAGGTGAACCAAACCCTCCGGTCTCTCTCATACTGTGCTCATTAATACATGAATAGAATGCAACCCTCCTGAAACACTGTGTACAGTAGAACGCCATCTGGTTAACTGGCGTTCTGGTGCAACCCAATCTAGTCATGCACCTGACACTGCTTCTGTTGTGGAATTATGCAATAGATAGTGGCGTGCACAAACACACACACACACACACACACACACGTGGCTATATTGCACATCAGTTGATGGTGGCATGGCGGCAACTCAACACGGTGCACTTTCACTCTTTTCACCGTCACCGGGGCTATCGTTTTGCATGGTAACGGGGCGCTTGTACGCGCTCCGCGAGTGCCTCCGTTGGGGCATCCATTATTCAGACACGCAGCTCCGCTGAAAGAGCAGGACGTGTAAGCTGGCTTGCCGGAGGACTCAGGCGAGACAAGGGAAAAAAAAAGGACGGAAGCCCTCTGACCTAGCTAATTTGTTCTAATACTCTGAGACTTTCAGAGCCAGACTGTTAAGTGGGTCTCCCAAGTCAACGTTGAGATTTTTCTCATTAACCTTGAGCTACATATGGTGAAATAGCTCAATGACTGATCACATTGCCTGATCATCTGTTTCAGTCCAACAAATATTCAGTGTTCAAATTAATTAACCACACTAGTGAGCAATGATATGGCTTCCACATACTATTACAATGTACCTTTTAATCACTGAATGTTATGGTTGCTATTATAGTCATCATTATTAGATGTATGTTTACTCAGCATTTTTTTTGATAATGTAGTGTGTACTTCTGTAACATCCTTGTATCCTTGTAAGTTGGCCACAAGTGTTTGCCAAGTACAATAACCATAAACAGAAAAATACACTTGATAAGCATATTAATTTAGATGAACTCATAGCCTACCTCTTAATGGCCACCAGCTCTCCTGACTCGTTGCTTTTCCCCATAAGCACACTGCCATAGGTGCCATCTCCCAGCTGCTTCAGCGTGGTGTACCGATTCATCCTTCAGGCGTCATACGAAAGGAAGACCAGCTCCCTCTCCTCCAGCGATGTTTGAGTCTGTGGTGATCCGTAGGCTACAGCTGCGTGGGTCTCTTCAATCCACCTGATGACCAGCTCATTTCTTTTCTTCACAGGTCAACTATGTCTGCGGTCGCCAACTTGTTACCTGTCGATCCACAGCACATGTTAGAGCATAATCAGCATGTAAAAACAACAACACGTCTGCTCGCTACTGCAGACTCTCCCTGTGGGAGTTGTTTAGGCGTACTACGTCAGTGTGGGTGAAGGGAGGGAGGCCATCTTGTGTGACTTGCCTACCTCAGAGGGAATGGATTAGCAGCCCATGTGCAGTGTGTGGTGCAGGCCCAGGTGAGCCACGGCTCAGGGCAATGAGTCAGCCCCAGGAGGCCTGCCTTGCACACTGGACGGGGATGATGGGAGTAGACGGGAACAGGAGCTTAAGGTCTTACATCACCACCAACACGTAGAAGGCGAGTGACTATACCACAAGCCGCTCTCAATCTCTTTGATAGCTAATTAGAATGACTGCCAATTTGTTCCTTAAGAGAGTGCTGGTTTGGTCTTATGTAGGCGGGGGTGACAAGAAATTGTGTTTCATAGCCCTCCTGGCATCACAGATGTCCTCTTAATCATCAGCATCATCATCATTAAATAAAAAAGACAACTTTTAGTGGGAATCAGATTAAATACACAATTCCACAATTTTTTTCCTTAAAAGCACACTTGATTTCACAGAAAAAGTAGTCTTTAGAAATGCAGGATGTATGCAGGACATAGGTGACAAGCACAGAGACAAGCAATTATCAACATTACTCTATCTGATTTTGATGATATATTGATAGGTATATAGGTTTCTAGGTGACAGCTGGCCTGTTATTTTTTATACTTCATATTTAATTTTATTTGCTGACTTTTTTGTTAGTAACGTGTTTGTGTCTACAAACCTTAGGCTTGGTGGTAATCTTTTGGAGAGGGTGTTAAGAGGACTTAGAGATGCACCCGGGCTAAATAGCATTAGCAAGCTCCTCAAGGTCGCTGAATAAGCTGAAAACCCTCACATGGTTCGGTTCGGGCTAGACATCGTATGGCTTTGGTGTAATCAGACGTCACAAGCTATTTTGGCCATCGTCAAAACAAAGATCGTCTGGTGAAAATACTAGTGTATCCAGCTCTCCCCAATGACTGTATGGCTCCCTAGACCGTATTCACTGCACCTCTATCTCTGTAACGCAAGGTAAAATAGGCTTCCATCATAGCATAGTGTTTCACCTGTGTATGGAACAAGTGGTTCTCCAACATCAAGCAATTCACAGCAAATTGGCTATCGCTAACATAGCTACCTATAAACTGTATTGTATTTAGACAAACAATCGCATTAATGAGATGAAATTTTACGTATCTTTTCAGTACAAACCAGACGGTCAGAGGCGTGTTCGTGCATTTCAAATAGCCACGAGTTGTCAAACTATCCACGTTAGAGTTGGTTGCCGAGGAAGCTAACATAAGCTAATCTAACGTTAGCCCTACTGCTGCTGTTGCTGTGCTGTGCATAACACAATTTTAACCTGTTCAGCAGCTCTAGGTTAACTTTCAACTTACCATGGCATATCCTGACTCCTCTTACGTCCGCCAGCTGGACTTGCATCAAAATAAGAAAACACTTTGTAACCAAGCCAACCCAAACGAATTTCAAAGTCACTTCAGCCCTCCACGATGTAAGTTACTTGTTGTTTCTGGCCGACAAGGTGTGTACATCCTTCTCCTTGGCAACGCTGACTCCAACCAACACAGAGCAACGTTGTCAGCTCAAACGCGCAATGACTTGTGGGAATTGTCGTTTCTGTCAGAGATCACACAGAAACCCAGAGGCTTTAGTCTGGCTTTTTAATTTAAAACACACAAACAAAAATCATGACAGTTGTTAGTCAGTATCCAGTATTGTATTTCACAGTGTCTGCGTGGTCTAGTCTAATTCAGAATGCCTACATGCATGTGTCAGATAGACCCACTGATCTCTAGGCCTATTAGAATAGCCTATGTTCTTTAGAGATCAGTGGATAGACCAGCTTGGGAATTGTTGGGAAATAAATTGTTATTATTTAATTTTCCGATTTCCAGTTGTCAGATAGTGACTGTGTAGCAGCCTATCTAAGACACAGAATATGCTACTCTGTGTGACCGATAGGTGGGAGGCTCACTCAAGATAAGGAGCTTGGGAGACTCACTGAAGGTAAGTGAAACTCCTGCTGCTGTAAGTTGTCCAACAGTAGGTCATATGGAAGCATCGGCTGGCCTGGGAAGCGCGCAAGGGAAATGAAAAATGTTTGTGTTTTAATTATACGTTTTCGCAATTGCAATATATTATTTTTTATTACTGTAACAAATCGTAAGGCCGAGGCTAGTACTGTACAGTTCTCTATCCTGCCCTGATGACCTACAGGCTATTATAGGCCTACCCTAAAGGACAGTAAAAGTAGCCTAATTAAAAATTTTTGGAATCATGTAAGTACGTAAAGATAGTTTATTCTTTTCTTTATTTTTTCAAACTGATGACTATTTCTAGGTCTATATCATAGGTCTAGAAAGCCTACTCTGCATAGCGTAGGCCTACATTCTGTGAATGTCCATAGCCTAACCTACCTCTGCAACAAAATAAACTGAAAGCACTGTCTCCTTCTGGTGCCTGTGGACTGTTTGCTTTAACAACAAATCTATAGGTATCTTGCTTAACATGCAAGGTGAGGATAGAGAACATGCCACCAAGGTCACCTTCTGGTGAAGCACTGAAGCTGTTGAGAGGAATCAGCAATGCATAAATCTGTTTTTTTTTCTCATTATCTAAATTTATTTTATGTAGCATAAATTTCTTTAGGATAGCGTCTGTTTAAATTAAACCATTCACTGATACTAAACCTACTCGCCTATAACTTCATATACTGTAGGCCAAATGTACTGAGTTGGGGTAACTGGATAGGAAACTGCTGATGTCAACAGCAGTTAGTGATTTGCCTGCTAGTAACACAACATGAAAAGATACAATCATATTATTTTTGCTCCTTATTCAGCAGAGATCAAGCCATCTCAGCTCTTTGAGAGAGAGATAGTCTAGGTCTGGTAAAATGGACTTTGTGGTTTGGTGAGGAACCTTGGAGTAGCACTCAGCTGTCCCTGTCTGACGCATTTTTCCTTTTATATGGGACATATAAAGGCAAGGAGGTGAGTGGATAGTAAAAAGGACAGGTGCTCTTCTCTACACAGACAGACAGACAGACACACGTATACTAAGATACACAAGCACTCACAAACACACACACACACACACATACACACGCACGCACGCACACGCTTATTGTTGAGTAATTCAGCTCAGATGGACACTGGTGGTGTCTCCAGCCCTGTGCACTGCAGAGGCACTCTCCTGATTGATGTGCCGTCTCCCCCTGAGAGGGGCTCGAATCCTCCAGAGCCCTCTTATGCACAAAGCAGCAGTGCTCAGGTGCATCTAAACACAAGTGGCGAGAGACAGCCAAGTACTGAGGCTGTTGGCTTGAACCAGACTATGGAAGTGTCGTCATGCAGTTCTGAAGTGGCACTAATGTGTTCTTCCAGGAGGATGTACTTGAATATTAGTGGTCAAGAGTAAATGAGCCGTTTTGTTTAATACAGGCTCCTCAAAAGGTTAAACATACTCTTAATGACTTGCGCCAGGAGCTGTGGGTGTCTTGGTTTTGTATTTCTTCAAAACATGATTAACATATAACCAGTTGGTTGTGTTACATGCAGAACGGTTTATGTTTATTTGTCATTTTACCAATTGTTATCTGAATGAATTTTTTTTTTAATTTCATACCAGATTTTCGTTATCTTACAAAAAAGAATTTAGCATCAGCATAGATGTTCACCACAACACACAGATGAGACACAAAGTTGGCAATGACTTTGACAGAGTGCCTTAAATATGAGGGTTGCCTTCAAGGGTGCTGCTATCTTACATGATTAAAGTGTGTTATAGTACATTGCATGGCCGAATATTAAATTACTTAAATGCAGGATTAATCAGTTCTTGGATCATGTTGTACCTCCAAAATGCTTCATTAGCCAGCATGCATGTGAAACTGCACACCATAAAAAAGGAAGGGGGACTCTAACATCTAATCTGTTTTGACTTGATGCTAGAGCAATCCATCAATCGCCGAAAAGTTCAACATGATTTTGGTTTGCATTGGTATTCATTAACCATTACAGTGAGCGGAGAGGGCATATCCTGTAGATGTAAGGATTTGGTTTCATAGGGGCATTCTTTTCCAGGGTGCCACCATCTCACAAACCGGGTTTAGGGCCACACGCACAAATTAACCTCGAGATAACACTTGTGAATCCCACAGTCTCCCACTTTTCAGTTTTCCATTGTGAAAGAACTTAAGAGGATTTTGAAGCTAGGCATATCCAACAAATAAGACGTGGTATCCAACTTAGGATATACTGTAGACTAACGACACTCAGTGACTATATGTCAGGTGGTGTTTGTTTGCTCTCTCTATGTAGCTCACAGTTAACTATTTTCTGTGCTTGAGGCCATGTTTGCTGTCAATCTATAAGGAATGAGGTGTTGACAGACGTAAATCTTATTTTTTTTTCTTGTGCTTGCAGAAGGAAAAGAGGCAAGGGGACTGAGACAGCACTTGAGACCAAGTGGGGCATGGTGAGCACTGACCTGAATGACTTTCAAGCTACGGTGGAGCACCTCGAGCAAAGCAAACAGCCATTTGGTTTGGATCAAAATAAGTCAACATCTTCAAGCTCGGAAGGGCCGCGTTTTGTTGCCTAAACATGAGGTGGGTGACATGTCGTCTGATTTTTTTTTTTTTTTTTTATGACTGCTCACCCTCTTCAACGTATCAGGCAAATTCACATGTCCTCCCATCTGCTCAGGCTGACAAACCCTGTCTCCTAAATTTATGAAGCAATTTCTCAAGGTGTTGTTCAGACTGGGACGCCTGATAAACCCTTTAAATGTAATGGTACACAGACTTTGCAGGGAATTTATCTTTCCAATGTACATGCAGACAAAGGGATTGTTTGCAGAAACAAAGTAAAAAAAGACAGGTCATTTTCTTTAATCTCGCCCAGTTAAAGGCTTCTAAGTGATCAGTTTTAGCTCTAGACTAAGTCACCCTCGTTTGCCCCTCAGGGCGAAGACAAAAGAGAGAAGAAAGTTTTGGTGAGGAAAGGGAAGGGTAGGTGGGTGGGTGAGGGGTTGGCGGATTGTTTTTTTTTTTTCTGGGTGTCGGTGGGCCAAGAGGGGACGGGCTAGGGGGGTGGAGGGTGGGGGGTGGTGTTGGGGGTCGGGGGTAGGAGGGGATCAGCCCGTCAGAGTCAACACCTGAGCTATGTGTTATTACTCCCAAGGGAAGCTCTCCCAGGGCTCAGTGACAAGCACTTCACACTCTCCAGCGCTCAAAGGCAGCTGCTTGCGGTGGAGGGCACACTCCAGTAGCAACGAATGGCTGTGCCACGATGCTTATCTGCTCCTTCACCGGCAATACCCCCCCCCTTCCCCTTCCCTCTCTCTCCAGCTGGGATGGGATCAGCAGGGAGCTAGGGGAACGGGATGGGAAAACGCTGATGATGGCGGAGCGCCCAAGTGTCCACACCTACACACACACACACACACACACACACACACACACACACACACACACACACACACAGATATTTTCACATACTTTCAGACACACACAGATAAATGCACACACTCAGACACACACACACGCACACAGGTACACATACAGAACAGACACAAATGTGGGCAAGAAAGATGTGGGTCTGCGTTTGGGTTAGTCTTCTCGCGCGCCCCAGTGAGTGAGTGTAAATTGCTGAGTTTGGCCTAATGTGGCCGACACTCTCAGTAGGTGTTTATCAAACATAGGATTAACTGTTCCTTGCAACAATTTGTGCGATAACTCTAAGGACAAGCCAAGCGCAGCAAATCAAATAGAGTGGGTGTATTCTGAAGTTTGACGTAAAGGTCAAATATTTTTGTGTATGTAATACACAATATTCCAGCACATAAAATGCATAAAATAGCAAATCAATGGCTATTAATTTATATAAAGTATGAAAGATCATTGAATCTTTGAAGAAAACAGACACACAGGTGGGGTATAATAAATGGGTTTAAGGCTTTAGTGTCATATCATGTGATTGGTATTTAAGTTAATCTTTATAATATACAATTACAAATAACTACCTTTATTACTGTGCAGTCAATTACTCAAGTCCCTGTGACAGCACTTCACATGCTACCCCCCAGCTGAGATCGCTCCGCCAGCCTTTCACTTTTTGTCCTGGCTGAGAGGGAGAAAGCCAGGTGTGTTGATTGGAACGCTACCTGTCCCCTTGCTGTGTTTACGCTGTGTATCCGATTACAAAGGACACACATTTTGTGGGCCTGTTGCCTGAACTCAGCAGGATTTGGAATTTGTTGAGAAATACGTTCCTTCTCTGCTACTGTGTGTGTGTGTGTGTGTGTGTGTGTGTGTGTGTGTGTTTTAAAGCATATGCATAGGTGTGTGTGTGTGTGTGTGTGTGTGTGTAGGTGTCTGTTTGTTTTGTTTCTTTCCCCCTCATTTCATTCTCACTCCAAACACTCACCAGAGTACCTCCAAGGGGTCATCGGCTCCCAAAGACAGGCCAGCGTGTTGGCGGTCATCACACAGAAGGCCCTTATCAGTTAAAACCAGTGTCACACTGTTTGAAAAGTAAACGCACCCAGAATTACCAGGAGGCACAGTGCCCACAGCAGTATCAGAAAGAAGCGTAGTATGAGTGCATGTCACACAGATTAGTCAAGGATCTCGAGTGCATTATCAGAATTTATTTACAACTTACCTCTACGTTTGAGATAAAAATGGCCATTTACAGTACTCCAAGTGTCTCCATATTTCAGATGGATAGGATGAGTAGCTTATAGGTATAAATACTTTACATCACCAACCCCATAACCACCAGCTGATCAGTTTGCTTCTAATTTTTCAGAAATACTGCGATAATAAGATTCACTTGAGCTGTAGTGAATTCACAATTGACTATTACATGGAATTTCAACTGAAATAGCAAACAGGATGAAGAATTTCATTTGTATTTGAGTTACAGGAAGTCTAATTTAAATGTAACCAAATTCAAAGAATTGAATATACCTTATAGGTGTGTGGTTTAATGTTTTTCTTTTTGATATGATCTGTGCACATGGGGATTCAACTTTTATTTTGCATTTAATGCTACTTGTTGTACATGTGGGATGCAGGTTGGTTTTCAAAGTTTTTATACTTTGAAACGTTAATACTTCCTCTCTGTTGTATGAAAAATTTGAATTTCTTTGAAGTGCAGTTAACTTTCTCATTCAATTCAATAGCAGAACAAAGTCTGTATAGCAGTGGCAATTACTGTAAACGGCGATCAAAATTAATTGAAATTTCATATAAAATAAGAAAGGCAGCTAAAACTGTAATACAATTGAAACTTTACATTCACTGTAAACAAACAACAAGACATACAGTATCGATATGCCAGTTGATTTTTATTGCTCAATTTACAGTTTTAATTTATTTTTCTTTACTTATTTTTTTTTTTTGTTGTTCATTGTAATGTGGCATTATCTCTCAAAACCCACAGTATCAGAATCAAGTCTGCAGTCTGTCATGGAATACCACTTCTTCCCTGAACCCCCCCCCCAATCTCCCTTCCCCTTGTGCAGAAATAATGTCAACTTTCATCAGCAAGAAAAACAAGCAGAAATCTTACTTGAAAATGCTTATCTGCAGTCAAGACTCAAACATGACAAACGAAGCCTTCAAAGGCCTGGCTGCTGAAATCATCCCCTGCATCTCTGGCAATCAGGTATCTCAGCCCTCAGTAGGATAACATGGAGCCCACAAGGGGCCCATGCAGCAAAAGACAGAGCTGAAGAGCATGTGGTTTGCCAATAGGGATGCTGCCAGACATATAGGGCTTCATGAAATTATATAATGTGCTTGTCCCTTTAAGGCAGTAATAATAATGTTAGTCACTATGCAATATTTACGTCCTCCTTCAATACAGAGCTCCTATATAGTCCTCATTTTTAGATGTAGTCTTGTGCCGTTTCCTTTTAGTCCCCAGCATGCAATCGATATTTTTTATGTACCTTTCCGAAAATTCACTATGGTTTTTATGCGGTAACCATGATTTCACTGTTTCACCGTCATTACAAGTATTACGGTCCTGTCCATAGTACTTCCATGGTTTATCTGTAGCACGAATGGTAGCTGTGGTTCCATAAAACTGGTTACCCAAAAAACTATGCAAACCATGACAAATGGGAAACCTTGAAGAAAAACGGCGAGAACAATGGTAACATAACCATAGGAGCGTTGTGGCTCAGTGGTCTAAGGTGCCATACACATACACTTAAACATGGAGACCCAAGTTCAAAGCCTGAGGTCACCGTGTTTAAGTGTACCGGCATTACCTACCGACCTGAGGTAATGTCCTGATCCTTCCCCATCTCTCTCTCTCCCTCTCCCGCTATCCTATCTAAAGAAAGGCAAAAGCCCAAAAAATACATTTAAAATAAAAACCATGGTTAAATTCATGGTAAAAAAAACAATGCAAACCACAGTAAGGGTAGCCTACTTTTATTCAATTCACATGTTGTGTACCATAAATGGGACACTATGAAATGCACTCTGGCTGTATCCATACAATGTTCTGTAATGTGCAATGAAATGGCACAATTATATTAGATGTATCATACAAATATCAGCAAGAAAAGATTTCAGCTTTTAGCTCAGTAACATGCTTGAAATACGTTGTTGGTTAGCTGGCCTACAATAACTGTTTTAGACCCATTTAAACAACAGAAGTGAATTTAGTATCTGAAAAGTATAAAGCTCTTCACCTATAGCCAAAGCAATCTGTCTTAAACGTATAGAGTTACTTTATGAATCATACTGAAATTATTGATACAAAAAGTAATTCTCCAAAATATTAATGAAAAAAAACCTATTCCTTTTCTGTTTGTATTTTTGGATAAAAACATTGGTTGATATGGTGCTACCTATGGCCAACAGAACAATGCACAAGCAATAGCAGTATTTTATGGAGACACCTCATGATCTTGCCAGGGAGCTGTAAAATTGAAATGAAACATAAACAGCTTGAGGACTAGCAAGTGCCATCTTCATTTACAATGGATGTAACATTTCCACATTTTTGTTTTGTTTTGTTTGCCCAAGGATTGTAATTTATGGAGAAAGGTTCACATCATAAAAATGTCATGCAGCATGCATGATTTGCAGCAGCCTTCTCTGTTCATTTGAAATGTTGTGTCTTTGAAGCTATGACCAGCTCTCCAGAGCAGCAGCTGCAGCCGGTGTGCGCCTCTTTGTCTTATCTCTGCAGCGCCTAATGGCCCCTATATGCCAGGAGCAAAAGAAGTGAGGCCCTTCTAGACGAGTCCTGGAGGACCCATCCCTGTCGCACGCCTCTGCTCTTTGCGCCCTCAGATCTCTCTCAGGTCCCTCCTTGTCAGTAGGGCACAGCCTGCCAAAGAGGATCTACAGCACCACAGATTTGTGTTTTTTTTTATTTTATTTATTTTTTCGTTTTTGTTTTCTTTCTCTGCAGCATATTATGATCACACGCTCTTTCTACTGTGATGAGAGATGCCGTGGCAGA
>JASCQY010000159.1:0-13163 GCA_030264315.1 Sardinella tawilis
TTGTGCGAACTAGTTTATTAGATGCACGTCTCAAAGTCACACCGTGAGTGATTTTGTTTGGAGACGTGAACGCGCATGCATGTAGGATAACTTACACCTGGCTCGACCTAGTCGCCTCAACTCATCCTCTATTGCCGTTCGTGAAACGAATTGATCGTGTTTACAAAGACAAGGCTAGGTCAAGCCCCGTTTTCGTCACTTATCTTGGATGTGTTTAGTCAGGTTTTGTGAAATAGGCCCCTGGTGTATGACCCTAGAAACAGCATTAATACTGCAAGACTGCAGATGTCTGCAAATGACTGCTGATACTGTGTCAATCTGATCTGATCTCAAGCCAGGGCCTCCGGGAGGGCATGTCGATCCAGAACGGCCCAGCATAGACGCCACCAGCAGGGTGGACAGTGGCAAGTCCTGGTGGTACAACGGTGGAGTGCCCCCCTTCCATTACGCCCCCCCAGACTGGAGTATCAATGGGCCAGGGCACAGGATTCCCTTAGACCCCGAGACCCCTCCTCCCCCTCCAGCTCTTAGACCGGAGACTCCCATCACACGACCCAGCAACTTCACACAAGGTGGGCCGCCAGTTTCACCTCACAAAATACATCTGCTCTGTGAACTAGGAGTTTTTATTCCCAAGTTGTTGAATAATAAGATAGAAAGAATTTTTTTTTAAGTGTTTAGATCGCACATCCTGACTGATATTTTGGCTTTTTAAATGTTTAAATATTTAAAAATCTTATGGTTCTCATTTGTTGTGTCTTGTTTTGTGTGGCAAACTGAGGGCGTTCATGTAAAAGAAGTCCAGCAGGCGAGTGATTAAACTTTTGCTTCTTTCCCAGATGAAAAATGCAAAGATAACCTGGAACCTGGTCCTTGCCGGGAGTATGTGGTCAAATGGTACTATGACCGTAATGCCAATGCATGTGCTCGCTTCTGGTACGGAGGATGTGGAGGCAACAGGAACCAGTTTGAATCTGAAAAGACCTGCAAGAGAGCCTGTGTTGGGGGATAATCCTCGGTCACACGAGAAACTGAGATACGGTGATCAAGGGCTATAAGATTTGCCTTTCAACCAAAAAAGGCTCGTACTGTTCGCCACGAGACACGTTTATACGCATACTGTATATCCAGCCTCCGGAGTACTCATAACATAGGAATTTTATTTGAAGTACCTCAACATATATATATATATGTATCAATATAAAAAAAACACTGATCATTTTGTTATGGTAATCATTTTATATGGTAATTTGGTATATGGTTATTTTTCTGTATTCATAATGCATAGAAAATGGTGCTACATTTCATCATAAACTCATTTTAAGACATCTCTGACTAGAAAGAGAAAGTTGTATTCCAGTCTTTCGATCCCGTGAGAGGGCCAAGCTTCTCAGCGAACCCTCTTGTGCATGCAGCAGCTTCAGCCATCTTTATTTATTTGGCCCTAGATACCAAATGCTTCTTTTCCAACCTGTGTAGAAAGTGTAGTATTGAAATGTTGCTCAGGACACCGTCAGACCTGCTCCTCTGCTATAAGCACACTGGGCTCCACATTCAGTCAGTCACTCACTCACATCCACTTCAGTAAGCCAGGGTGGGACCAGACAAAGGTCATCATATGTTCTTACCAGCTTGCAGCAATACAATGATGATTTAACATGCTGCTGGACAACAAAACCGCACAGCCAGTATGTTTTGGCCAACGCAGTGTTTAACCATTAACAGACATGAGGCATATTTTGAATGTACTGTATTTTAGTTTAACAGTGTTAATTATGAGAATATCCTCAAACTGTATAACATGAAAATGTTTTCAATAAGGGTTGAATAAAAAATGTGTTTTTCTTATTTCTAACTTCACTGTTTCTTTTTTTCCTGTTTTTCCTTCCCTTTGAATCTGTACATGTGACACATTCCCAAGGATTAGTGCCTCTGAGTGAATTCATACACAGATAATGTAGATAGATTGCATTACACAGTCGTGCATCATCTCCAGGGGTCAAAAATATGATGAGCCACTTGTGGAAATAATACCTGAAGGGCTGGGGGACTCTCACACCAACACTTGCCACTCAGCCCAGCGATTACCAGAGTAAGAGAGGGAACGCTGCAGGCAATGACGTACTTGGGCCCAAGAAGCCACCAAGATTCTCAGAAAACTTTGCCTTTCCCAAAGAATTACTTGATCAGGGTCATGACATCCCACTTTGGGCAAATGACTAAATTACCCACAGAAGTTTGACCATGACTCCTCATGTGATCTCAAGGCTTCAAGGAGCTGCTTCTGCCATCTCTTGCCAAGGACAGGGCCTTTGAAAGTCTTGGGCTTTGTGTGAAGAATCTTAACTTTCACGGTGACTTCACTTTTCTTGCAAAACTGAGAACCTCTAATATGTGTAAAGAGAGGTAAGAGGGTCAAAGTGATGACAACAAAGCATGTTAAAAATAGAGATTTTAATCACAGTGTATAAGTAACACAGACACACAAACCACTGACACGAACACTAAACAAAAGAACCAACCAACCAAGAAACTCCAAATCATTTGTAGAAGACAAGATATGAGAACATGACGATGTAGCCGGGCTCGCTGGCTGGGTTGGGATCCACTCCATCGTACAAACCCAAGTAGAGGATGCTATTGGTCCCGCTCAGGTCAAGCTGTAAGAGCGCAAAGGCCGAGTCACAGAGGAGTATGTTTGAGTATTTCAGTGTGTGTACATGTCCAGATTGGCAGAGCAACAAACAGCACTGTTATAAGAATTAGTGCTTACAGCTGATGGGCCTCATCCACCAACCAGAGAAAGAAATTTGTTTAAACAAATCCAGCTTTTTTTTTTTTTTTGGAAACATGGGTATTAGGACAAGGAACAGGTGAATACATTTTGGTGGAGATCCGGAACACCGTCTCAAATTTGTACGGGGTCAGTGATCTTATACTTCCTTGGTGGAGGTCTGTGCTCTACGGGTGCTTTTCTAGTTTCCTTTGTGATAATGTTATTGTTTTCTCTGAACTGAAAAGAATTAAGGGAACTGAAAATACAGAACTTATTGTTTTCTCGGACCATTTCCTCAATCAGCTGTGTGAGGCTAAGGACCAGCTGGATCCACTTGTTCTAAAGAAGTCATTCTCATCCCTCAAGAAGTCCCTCAGGAAGAACAGAGACTATGGCACTCCAATTAGCTGCCTCTTCAGATGGATGGATGACACTAGACAAACTAGAAACAATCAACAACTTTACCTAAACTTCAAAGATGTGTATGTCCTCTGCAGAACAACAAATACATGATCATGTAGCACTGTGATTTTCAGCTAAGGGCTAAAACCAATTTCTTTTACACGAATGCCATTTTTCAGTAGTTTGTCATTTTAACATGTCAGTATTAGACACTTTTTAAGTGCAGCTGAGGAAGACTGTGATTAAGTGGGAGGTGGGGGGGGGGGGGGTCACGGTGTGTTCGATTGTTGCATGTGAGAGTAGGCACTCCAGGAAGAGTTGGTGCGTCAAGAGCTTCTTGGACACAAGGAGGGAAGAACAAATAAGATCCTCAACTCAATTTGTTACCTGATTGGTGATGTCAACTCTCCAGGGGTCGACCTGCAGTCCGTCGCACCAGCCGCCTCGCCCGTACAGCCAGGTGCCGTGCTCGTTGGGCACGGCCCCCTCTCCCACTCGGAGTGCACAGCCAAGGGCAGTTCCTGCACACGACAAAAATCATGCATTTCAGGAATACCATTTTCCATACAAATCTTACAACCCTCATTCCATGGAAAAGCTTTAAACATATGTGGTTTAGTGCTTGTGTAGAATGTGTTTTCGGGTTCATACATTTCACAGATTTTATTTCCTCAAGACTGTTCTGGGATCTCTAAATCAACACAGTACAGTTTGTCTCAGAGAGACAGACTATTCCTGACAGCACCTCTCAGAGCTTGTGTCCTGAAGAGTGAACGTAGCTAAAGGAAACAGCTGGAATGGAGCCTCAGTTTTTAAGCAAGTCTGGCTGAATGTCTTGATCATTTCCATCTGAACATCTTGACTCATAATTTTTCTGATAGAATTAACACTGAAATCATCATTGAATTTACACTGTAATCATCACTGAATTAACACTGAAATCATACTGTAAGTGCTTAAACCTACTGTAGGTAGCATTATTACGATTTCCCTACTGTCAAAAATTCTGATTTGTGTTTAAATTCTGCATGCAGAATCCTGTCAAAAATCTGTCAGAGGCATCTTTCTTTTGTGGTTTTGTTTACCTGCGGTGTCAAAAGTGCGGGTGTTATTGTGAATGCCATTAACCAGGAAGTGATGTGAGGTCACGCAGAACTCTCCACAGCCGTGCTCATCGCTGCCATGGCCCGTGATGACGGCATACAGCTCAACCTGGAACACAAAGCAACTCAATAAAAAGGCTCTAAAAGGTCATGCTGACACCCATTTGACACTGCTTCTAAATTCTTATGGGTTTGGTCTAATGACACAAATGTAATGCCATTAATAAAAAAGCATGTATTATTCTAATACAACTTAATAGGCATATTCTGCACGATGACTCATAAACGAATCATTTACTTTTGTACAATCTCTATAATACTCTTCTGTCCAAATATACAATCTGATTACTACCTTCTTGGTTGAGGCGGGAACTGTAAACTTCATTGGCTGGTATCTTTTGTTGTAGCCCTTGTCAAATGTACCTCCACCAAACAATGATGTCAATTTGAATGCCTGAAGCCCTTCAATGCCGCCCGTCTCTTTGACTGAAATGGCTGGAACAGAATACTTGATGTTTTTAGAAATCTCGTTCCAGAACCGTAGAACAAAGAGAGAAAAGCAACTTCTAAAGCACAGTATGACACAAAACCACTGCTTGAAATCTTTCTATAAAGGCGAGAGATGACATATTTTAAAAGGCTGATATTTTGAAAGCTATTACAGAGGAAAAAGGGATGAACAGGTCCAGACAGCCCACCAGGGACTAATTTCTCGCCATTTCTCTCCACTGTTAGCAAGACACCTGTGGAGTTCCTGGAACACTATCTCTGCTTTCTGGCCTCTCTCCCCCTCTCTCCCCAAGCCCTTTGGCCTTCTCAAAGCCAGCAGCACCAAGGGAACACAAGCCTCTCAGGGACAAACCAAAGACCAAGAAGAAAAAAAAAATCCACGCACAAAAAAACTGAGCATGATGTCTGACTATTTCCACAAGAGACATTTTACTTCAGATACTCCATTTTCAATCCATTCAGTCAACTTGTAGTGATGCCAACAGACTGGAGCAAATCAGCATTCTTTGTTTCACATCATGCAGACATTTTGAATCCCCAAGACATGTTTAGACTGTTGAGCATCTGACCTGACTGGTTGCTGTGACTGAAGCGAAGGTTGAGAGACACCACCCAGGGCATGGCCCAGGGCACAGTCTTCATGGTGAAAGCACAGCGGCCATTAGTCAACAGGGGCATGAGAGAGGAGACGTCTGTGACCCAGCGCCCAATACCTCTGGAAGACATCAACAGGCTAGGATTTGTATTGCACATTTCAAACTACAGGATTTAAACATATAGACAAAGCATAGGAGGAATGACACATCTAAAAGAAACAAAAGGCTTATTAGTAAAAAAAAAAAAGAAAAAAGAAAGAGAGGATGAAAGTAAAATATATACAATAAAAAAAAAGATTTAATCATTAGAGTTGCACGCAAATAGTGGCCATAGGACAGACAGGAGCAAATAGTGGCCATAGGACAGAGAGAGGAGCAAATAGTGGCCATAGGACAGACAGGAGCAAATAGTGGCCATAGGACAGACAGGAGCAAATAGTGGCCATAGGACAGAGAGAGGAGCAAATAGTGGATATAGGACAGAGAGGAGCAAATAGTGGATATAGGACAGAGAGGAGCAAATAGTGGATATAGGACAGACAGGAGCAAATAGTGGCCATAGGCAAGACAGGAGCAAATAGTGGCCATAGGAAAGACAGGAGCAAATAGTGGCCATAGGCAAGACAGGAGCAAATAGTGGCCATAGGACAGACAGGAGCAAATAGTGGCCATAGGACAGAGAGAGGAGCAAATAGTGGATATAGGACAGACAGGAGCAAATAGTGGCCATAGGCAAGACAGGAGCAAATAGTGGCCATAGGCAAGACAGGAGCAAATAGTGGCCATAGGACAGAGAGAGGAGCAGCACGGGCTCTTGCATCTGCAACCTGCGGAATGCTGTGATCCATCGGCCCAGCTCCATGTTGCAGTGGGGACTGAAATGATCGCAGCACACAAACAGCTGCACGGTGTGGTCCCAGTGAGCACATGTTTCATCCCTTCGACCGGGACAGGACAGAGAGGCGTCCAGCTCCAGCACACCATAGCCCAGCCCACCTGCCAACAAACACAGACAAACACGCACGCTCAAGTGAGCCCATTCTGGGACTGTGGGCAGAGAACCAAAGCTGATGACGTCCAAAAGGCCAGACAATGATGTGGGCGTGCGGAGAACCAGACCTTCGGGGAGATCCACCGTGGCCTCTGCCCCCTTTTCCCCCTGCATCTGGACGCGGTCAAACACGGACACGACTGTGGCAGGTTGCTCAAGGTGCTCCCGTAATCCCTCTTGATAGTCAAACCTACAGGGGCCCAAGACATGGCGTCCATTTTGACCTCTGGCTGTTCCCTCAAGCACTGCATGACAAGAGCTGACTACAGTTGTACAAAATAGTGGTAAATTGTTTGTGTGTGTGTGTGCTTGTGTGTGTGTGTGTGTGTGTGTGTGTGTGTGTGTGTGTCTCAACGGATGCATTTGTTTAACAGACGTGATGGATAGCATCAGCTGGCTGGCATCAACATGGAAAAGGACTGCACAGCACTAACTTCCAACTCTCTTACTTGGTTTCTCAGTTCTACTCATTTTTGATGAATACTTGACTCAAGGCCAAACAAGCGGCAATCTGACTGATTCAGGTGGCATCAATACACTGAATGTTGCCTGTTAAAGCCAAGTCAGTGAGTTCACTTACCACTGAGCCTGCCAGTTGAGGAATCTGAAAGTGGGGTAGAGGAACCACCCCGTCTCAGACAGCACCCCCTGCTGGTCAATTCCAAAGAAGAAGTTTGGGGAAGGAGTGGTCTGGAAGGCCACGCTCACCTCCTTCCCCGTCCTGGCCCGCATAGGGAAGTGGCCAGGGCACCCAGACAAACAATAGGAACAGAGGAAAGGAAGGGTGAGCCAGGCACTTAACCACAAACAGACTGGGTGAATCCCAGCGGCCTGCCTAAACCTCAAACCCTGGACGCTCAAAGTCTTAACTAGCATGAGCCGCCTTCCTGATTGGCTGATCCGCACTTGCTAAGTCTTTGAGGGCTCATGGCTGAGGGGTTAGGGGGGGCACTGGAATTCAGACAATATGTGGACATGCGCAGGGTGCTGATTTTCACTACTCCTCAAAATCTGATGTGCGCATGAGGGAGGCGTACCGGAGCGTATCGTGAACAGCCGTCTCCAAGTGCACCATGGCAGCCGGGATTCCAAGGGCAGTGCCGCACTCTTCTCCCAAGCAGTTCATGTCTTTGATCGGCTGACCGGCCGAGGCGTACACCAGAACCCCGACAGCTCTAGAGGCCGCCATGTTCTTCACCTGGACAGAGAATAACGCAACAGGCTCCTTTTACAGTTTGGCAGTGCAGGCCCTTCACGCTATTGCTGTGTGATCTGCCATGAGCACAAACATAATGCACTGGGATGGGACATGTTTTTCATTTTTAATTGCCTTCCATCTGGCCAGGCATTCATATGCCTACACTAGCTGTTGGGAATAGATGTTAAACCAACCTTAGTGAAAAATGAACAACCACCCTCAGCGACCCATGCAACAGCACCTGCAACTGAGGAAGAGGATGAGCATCCATCACCTCCATCTTTCAGTTTGTATGGCTTCTGGTCCCAGTGGCCATTCAACCAGTCATACCTGGCGTTGAGTCGTTTGGTGATCAAAGGGAGATTCCATTCTGTGGATGTTTACATGCTTTGTATCAATCAAAATCAACATGAAAATATGCATATCCTTTGGTTAGAGTTCTTAACTTACACAAGCCCAAAAAGCACAGAATCCTTCCCCCAAAAGGGGCTGAATTAATGCCTCAGGACAAACCTGTCGAGGTGAAGACCGCTTGAGCCAAGCCACAATTGTGACCATTGCAACCCCAGGAGTATAGAAGCTTCGGGATCCAGTTTCCCAGTGCAAAAACAGGGACGGGTGAGAAATGTAATCTGGAGAGGACATCTTTTCCCCTGTGAAGAAGTTCAAGAAGCAATCAATTCTGAAACTTGGAAACGAATGAAAGACTGGTAAAGTTATGTTGGAAGAATATACCCAGTAAGAACATAATTTGGCCATCTGCATCTCTTTAACGTTATTATTTTCCTAAAACTGCAATCAAACACAATTTGATGATTGTGGATGTTAAGGTAGGCCAATACCTTTGAGAGCTAGCGGCAATGTTATAGATCTGCTCCCTCATCCAAAGTGCGTCCTTAGAGGCCGAGTCATCCAGTGACAGAAACAGAGCATGAGTGTTTTCGGGTAGGTACTCAACCAAGTCAGTCAGCGAGTCATTTGAGGACCACAAGCACTCCAAGAAAGCCGACTTGTTAGTGAAGGCATGGATAACCAAGGACCCTTTCTTTGGTGCGGGATACTGAAACTCCCCATCGAGCGTCTTAATCTGAAATGGCGCTGCGGTGTCTCCAGGTTCAAACCCCGTAATGTCATTATGATTTCTTTGAGATTTCAAGTGTATGGTTTGAATGAGAGGCGGCAAATCACGCCTTTCTTCGTCTAAATTATGCGAAAGCCTCAACTGTTTAGACGACGAATGGGCCTGTATTAGGAACACGCGTAAACTCGCATTTAACAGACAAACAAACGCGATTTTCAGACTCATTTCTGCTACGATCCAAACGTATGTAGTAATAAGATACACAGACTTCCTTGTTTCCCTGCTAAAGTAGTATAAAAGTAAAGTGGGCGTAACCTACGGTGGCTCAAAGGGTGAAAGAAGGTTGAGAAAACCTCTGCATGGAACTAATAATTTCAGCTGTCTTCTCCACAAATTTGGTGGTTATGGTTACCAGTGTAATTAAACGTCTAAACGACAAATAGGCCTACTATTTGAATAAAGTAAGGGTCGGCTATGGAAGTGTAGCCTACATAATAAAGATCTGATATTAAAGTTGATTTATCAGGCAAGATTTCCATCGGGACTGAAAACTACATAGCCTAGATATTTTACTCAGCATAGAATAAGTGCTAACTCCCATTGTTATGGTGTTAATTATTCTTGGGCAATTAGTCACGTTTCACATCATAGTTGGGGTTATGTTGTTGAGGTGTAATGACGTGAATTAACGCCTTATAATTAAACAGACAACTTGTCAGAGGGTTTGCACCATATAAAAATGACGCGCGCTTCAAAGGGGCGCACACAAAAGCGCACTCCAGCTCTTGCAATGCTGCCCATCAAACTCAGTGGAGAAGATATTTCCTTTATCGCCATACGTTATCTTAACAGATAGTCAAGTAAGAAATATTTTATTCTATAAAATCGTCTTCTTTGCTTCTTTGATCGTTGCTCCTTTCTGACACAGTCCCTGGGCAAGATGAAAATTCTGTCAATTCTGGTCCTGTGTTGTCTGGCAAATATATTTTGCCAGGAGCTTTACTCCAGCGAGGATAACTTGGACTCGGAAAATTATCAAATTGAGGTTTGTAGGATAATTTGCCTTCTCTTTTATGGTTTATCTCTTTCAATTGTGAAGTGCTAAACAGAATGAGTTATTTTAAAATAATCATATGTATCCTATTTAAGGACTATCCTTCTCAGCTGCACTTGATGGATCCTGAGCCGATACAGACATTACTAAGAGCCATAAGAAAACCTGGTCCACAACAATTCTTCGGTCTGATGGGGAAAAGATCCACAGGTAGGCTAACAACAATTTATGTTACTGTAGATTTCGGCCAAAAACTTTAGTTTTATTAACACAAAATGCTAATTCGTATTTTTCCCCCACAGCGAAAACACAAGTGACGCGTAAACGTAAGTAACCTTGAAATTGTAGGCTACGCAGTTCATGGAATATTCAACATTTAACAGTCCAGTTAAACTTTGTTAGCCTATAACGCCTCTGGTGAGCAGGTGCATTCGCAATTTATTCTGTGAATATAAAGGCACTTGCGCAAAGAAAGAATTACATGTAAAACGAATGAGTGTTTGTCTGATTATAGGGCAGAAATTCCAGTCTTTTGTCGGACTGATGGGCAAGCGGAATCTGAGAGAGCTAAGTGGCAAGTCGACTCTTTACTTGATTGATACGATTGAGTCGGTTTTGTTCTTTAAATCAGCATCTGTCCCAAAAAGTTTACTCATCAACTGAAAAAAATAAATAAATAAAATGCTGTCTTTGTATTTCCAGAGCATCCTCTCAGGCCCCCAGTTCCCCGCGACCAGACAGTTTAATGGCATGACGTGATCTTCTTCAGAGCATACCTCGAGATCAACTATTTGGGAGAAAAAACTCCACAGCTCCAAACAGCCTGGGTGTTGGACCAGACGTGCGACTTTGCCAACCTACTGGAAATAAAATATTACTGTTTGATCATAAACTGTTGTAACCAAACCGATACAAACGTATTGTTAAAATAATTAAAATTATAGTTTATCATAGGTATGTCTTTTTTCAAGCACATGTAATTTACCAATCAGAAGACAGATTCGAATCTGATGGATACGAAAATGAACTCAACACTGTCCTCTAGGGCCCAACGAAGGGACTGGAGAATATCTTCCAAACAAAAAGAATGTTCTCAGCCTGTATCATCACAAGTTTATTAAGTGACTGTACAATACAAATGAAAAATAAAATTAAAAATACAGAAGTGGAGTACATGACAAAAAAAACAAAAACAAAACAAAAAAAACGCCACAGACGGCATTTGCCATGTGTGCAACTTGTGTAAAAGTCACAGACGAGCCTTGCAAATGCTTATGACAATGTTCATGTTTTCTTCTTAAAATCACCTGCCTCATGAATTCATTTGAACCGGTCAATCCAATTCACAAGCCTCCAAGAAGCCTTCTTTAACATACAAAAAATATTACTTAAGCTGGCTCGGTATATATATTTATATAAAAATAAACTAAATGAAATATAACAATTAATTACGTCGGAAATGGTGGTCCAAGGCTAGTGGCTAGACAGAGAAAGCGTTTATGTCTGGAAACGTTTCAAAGAGCTAAAAACAGTGGCGAGAAGAAGGCATCTTTGTGGCTTCTTTCTCTTAAGATTTTAGTGACTGGTGGCAGATTGCGCTTTCTTGAGCTTTTTTGGCTATGCATCCTGGTACACCATTAGAGAACAAGGTATAAGCATTACATACTCACAACATGACAAAAAAGTTAAATGGCATTTTCCTTAAAAAAAAAAAAAAAAAAAAAGGACAAAAGAAAGAAAAGAAAAAAAACGACATCATGAAGAATGCTTTGTCCTTCTCCTTTCATTGGATAACGGGTAAACAAATGGCAGGCAAGAAATCTGATTGTGCAACAGTTAGAGAGGTCTTGCATTTGAAGTGTTTGATGTTGACTGTTATATGGGGGAAACAACAAAAAGAGAAAAAAATAAACCTTTCTTTTCCGAGTACAGAATTCAGTATATATAATATTTATATATATTTATATATTTATATGGGTTTGGCCTGCCTAATAGGTTGCAAACAGGTAAAGGACCCCCCTCAGGAGAAATCCCTATTCAGCCCTCTTGCTCACAGCACAGTTCTCACAGACCTTGCCAAGCTGAATGTACGAACGTGTACATGCGTGTGTGCGTGCGTATGTGTGTGTCTGTCTGTGTGTGTTCGCGCGCGCAAGTGTGTTTGTGTATGTGCGCATGTGTGCATGTGTGTGTTTGTGTATTCACCCGTGTAAAGGTCTGTGTATGTGTGTGCATCTGTGTTGGCACAAGGCCAACTCCTTGCCATCGGCCCAGGCACTGAGTCGACAGCACGTACGATTTAAGCTCGCATCTGTGAACGCTTCTAAAAGATCTTCCCTTTCTTCTTGTTTTTCTCCAGGGTTCTGTAAACAACCAGAAGAGAGAAAGAAAGGTTAAAAATGAACAAAGTAAATGACAGAACTCACAACATCTTAATTAAAAACTTAACACTAAACAAAGTTTTCTGAACACAGAATGCTACATGAATGAACATGGTCATTCACTCAAAATTGTGCATACAGACAATCAGATTTAAAAGCTTGTTTCCAGGTTTATTTTGGACATCCTGTTTACGGTTTTTATGGACATTCTGTAGCCTATTCTGGCGACTGATCTGACTTCTCCTGCATGACCCCAAGCAGTTGGGTCAGCCCCTTGAGTCGTGGAACTGCCCATGGTTTCTTCCTATTATTAACTAGCTCACACAAGGAAGTTTTTCCTAGCCCCTGGGGCTCTTGGGTGCTCTTTATTGTCAGGCGCCTTGAGACATTGCTTTGTAAAAGGCGCAGTACAAATAAAACTGAATTGAATTGAATTGAATTGAATATTTGGACATGCTGACACCAGAATTTCTTCTACGTCAAGTAAGATGCATAAAACACAGTTCAAATGCTATTTCAACCTAGCCTGGCTAACAGCAGCTTAAATCTCAAATTAGTCTGGGGACCACCTATACATTTTCTCAAAGGGGACTTCAGGTTCTGTTTGTTCAAAAGTTCACACATCATCTTGCGGTCTCTCCCCGTTCTGTGATTGGTTCCCAAATCTATGCGAAAATTTCGGCCATGGTCTCCAGGCTGCCGTGCTGTTCGGAACGAGCATGCAAGGGAGCATGGGTATTCCCAGGCCAATTCCAACCATCAAGGATTGAATGATGGGATGTTAGAGTTGATGGACAGACTGAAGGGCAGTGGTGTGGCACAGACCTGGAGGCATCCAGCTTCTGCTGCTCCAGGAGACGCTGCTGGGCCTCCCAGTTGGCGCGGTCCTCCTCGAACTGGCGCCGCTTCTCCTCCAGCTCCTTGTGCTGCGCCTCCAGGTTCTTCTTCATCTGCTCGTGACGCCGCTGCAGCTGGAGGGGCACAACGGAAGGGGGCAGAATGGGGTGGGGG
>JASCQY010000159.1:24151-51019 GCA_030264315.1 Sardinella tawilis
AGGACACTAGTGCTTGTGATGTGTGCTGGAGGACACTAGTGCTTGTGATGTGTGCTGGAGTAGACTAGTGCTTGTGATGAGGACACTAGTGCTTGTGATGTGTGCTGGAGTAGACTAGTGCTTGTGACGTGTGCTGGAGGACACTAGTGCTTGTGATGTGTGCTGGAGGACACTAGTGCTTGTGATGTGTGCTGGAGGACACTAGTGCTTGTGATGTGTGCTGGAGTAGACTAGTGCTTGTGACGTGTGCTGGAGCAGCACGCCTTGTTGGAGCTCTTAATCTCATCTTTGGTATCGCTGAGGAGGAAAAAGAGATTTGGCTCCCGTTGGCCTTCACTCTTTCCCGCTCCCCTCCTATGGAGTTAATTCCTCCGCGCCAGATGGCCGAACGCTGCCAGGCGCTCGGATCACAAGGGCCTCACGCCCCGTTGGATTTGGTCAGCGAGCATCGAGACAGAAATACACAGCAGAGATGTAAAAATGGAACTTGCCACAACAAAAGCAGAACAAAAGGGGTGTGTATGTGTGTGTGTGTGTGTGTGTGTGTGTGTGTGTGTGTGTGTGTGTTCACATGTGTAAACAAGGGAGGAAAGCAAAAACAAGGCAAAATGAAAAACACAAGCCCACCTGCTTCTTGAACTGTTGGCACTCTTCGGGGGTGAGTGTGTCTGCTTTGGCAATCAGTGGGATGATGTTCACCTTCTCATGCAACCGTTTCATGAACTCGATGTCCAGAGGCTTCAGCCTACAGGGGAACAGTCATGGTGTTCAGCTTTCATCACCTCACACAGACACACACACACACACACACACACACACACACACACACACACACACACACACACACTTACTCTCTGTGTGGCCTGAAGCTAAACAAAGAAAAGGGGAAACTGGCTTATCTCACACGTGTGCGTGTGTGTGTGTGTGTTCAAGTGTTTACAAAGAGAATGGCAAACAGCATATGCTGTTGATGTGTCAAGGGGACAGGTCACAGATGGGCGCGCTGAGAGAAGGAGCATGAGGACAGGGCGTCCCATTGAGTTGGTCCAGAGGGACTCGGCCTTGGAGTGCATGCCTGTGACCGACCACCCAGTGCTCTTCACGAGCAGAAACACGAGCGCTTGTCCATCACAGCGAGCCACTCGGTGGGAATGGGAGCAAAGACGTAATAAGACGCACAAACGCTTGCCTCGCGTTCAGCACAAATCCCAAGGAATTTATCCCATAGAACACACACCCACAGTGTGTATATTTAGATCACAAACGCTATAAGAACACACACTTTCAAACGTGTTCGGCCTCAAAATATTTAGGGAAAAAAACATCTCTGGGTCTGTCAGAACGTCCACAGGATTGAATGGATTATCCACCATCCTGTCAAACAAACATAAACCTCTCAAATGATCATAAAAAAAAATGGTCTTGATCTTGAGCCGTCACAACATCTCGTTGGCTTGACCTGACAAGCTTTTAAGCCTGCGAGAGCACTAAATCAGCAGTGGCTCAGTGTGTGTGTGTGTGTGTGTGTGCGGTGATGTGTCTAGCCTCTCTAGGAGGTTAATCCAGCAGCGCTGGGCTCAGGGCGGCTGTCACTCACCCGTGGCCGGAGGGGGCGATGAAGTAGAGGCAGCAGTGCACCCGGCTGTCGGGCATCTGCCGTCTGTTCACCCGCGACTCGGCGTTCAGGTAATCCTCGAACTTGCTGTCGATGTGATCGATCACCGGCTGCCAGCTGAGACAACAAGCACAAATAGACGGGGCCTTTCGGTCAGCGAATCAACAAGTCAAACAGATCAATATGCCCACATATCTAATACCGACGTGTGTTCCTTTAAACACACACACACATCTCTTAGATAATACACCTCTTTCTATTCTGAAAACACACATGGTTCTTAACTGCCTACTAGAATAAAGATCCATTTTCATCTCCACATGCAAGCTGTGCAGTCCCAACCAAATACAAATCTTTTTATGAGTAATCCTCAGAAAAGGCCTAACTTTAAACACACACACACGCACGCACGCACGCAGACAGGCAACTCAACTCAAGGCTTCTCACCAGTTGCTGTTGTCCACAGCATCACCAAACCCTGGGGTGTCCACTATCGTGAGAAGCAGCTGGACACCGCCCTCTTTGAGTAACACTTTGGACTGCTCCACCTGCACGAGGGACACAGGAAGGACATATAGGTTAGCTCTGCAGGGACACAAGGTAGACACATACGGTTAGCATAGGGTTAGCTCTGCATGGACACACAGGGTTAGCATAGGGTTAGCTCTGCAGGGACACAAGGTAGACACATAGGATTAGCATAGGGTTAGCTCTGCATGGACACAAGGAGGACACATAGGGTTAGCTCTGCAGGGACACAAGGTAGACACATAGGGTTAGCTCTGCCAATGCAATCGCCATGGGTGGACTCTGCTATATGAAGCAGATCATTGTGTGGAGGTCTGTGGCATTAGGTAGGCATGAGATTACACTCCATCTGATCATGTAGCATTGACTTTTGTAGAAGAACAAATACTCAAGTTTGTGTGTATGTGCACCGCTTATAATTATAGTACAAGCACTACAAACTTACATACTGCAACTGTAACCTAGAATCAATATAATCATGTCCAATATGCAAAATACTAACTGTATTAGTATCAAATTGGCTTGTCTATCCAAGTAAGCCCATTAGCACCGGTAAAGGCACCAGGCCAGTGAATGTGAGCACAGAGGTGCAGCGAAAGGCCCAGCGTGGGCCCAGCCAACAGCTGCACGCAGTGACATGCACAACCCAGCACTGTACTATTAGCCAAGTATGCTGGGAAGGCAGACAGAGGCATGGGGTGACGACAGCTCAGGCTGCTGTGGTGCTGCTGCTGCTGCTACCGGGGAAAGTGCAACTACTTGTTGTGTTGTGTCTGTCTGCCTGTTAACGAGGCTAAAACATGAAGCGAAGCAAACTAAATGTGTCTGAAAGCCACACACACACAGACACACACACACACACACACACACACACACACACACACACACACACTGACCTAATGACAGAACACAGGGATGTGGGCCAATCAACTCTTCCTAAAATGCGCACGTCCACTCAAATGGACCGCAAGTGGGATTGACATTGATTAAATGACTGACGGGTGCCCAAATGGAGCGAGGGTCGATGGGTCAGCTAAGCAGAAATAGACATGCTTTCTACTGCACTGGGCCCATTAGAGGAGAATTGGTTAAGCCATGGAGGCCCTGATGAGGCTATTTTGGACCCGTTGGTGTCTCCTACCTGCACAGTCTTTTTGACCCGATTGGAGGGCCCAGGGTACTCTGCAGAGTACAGGTCTGTGAGGAAGAGGGAGTTGATCAACGTCGACTTGCCCAAACCAGATTCACCTGTGAAAGACAAACACAAACACATATCGATGAGCATTATGCCTCAATACCAGTAGTACGCAACACGATTAGTCTCCATGGCAGCAGCAACAGACATGACACTGCAAGGGCAGAGACGGGTCCAACTAATAATAACAGCATTGCAGAATACTTGGGCTGGAGCAAAGCGGGTGGTTTTCTGCCTGAAGGAGCAGCATTCATCCCAAGCAGAGGAGCGCTCTGGCTCTGATGAAAGGAAGGAAAAACACACGGAGGGAGAAGTGGAGGAAGAATGCGGTGCGTCTGGCGGGGGGGTTGAGGATAAGAAAACAGGCCTTTGATTGGAGGCCGACGAGCAGAGAATGGTGCCATTATCAAGGCCATCCCCTTTAGTAAGGCCTTTGTGCAGACGCTGGCTGGGCCTCATTAGAGAAGCCAAGCGGCGTCCAGGAGCACCGACATCACTGGGCTTTGGCTGCAGCCCGGGGTCGTTCTAAGAATCCGCCGAGAAGCCAGTGGCGCTCGAGCTGGATTGATTATATGCGAGTGAGGCGCACACATGGGTGTCTGCCACGCCTAGGGGAGATAAAATGCCAAAAGCCCAAAAAGATTCAGGAGGAGACGGCTTATATGGTCTTCAGCATCTTTCCCATAGCAGCCAACAGCCCGTCTACAGGCAGCCACACATAAGATGTCCAAGACCACTCAGAGAGAGTCGTGTGGAGGTAGCCTCAACAGATGGGCTAAAAACAGCCTGCACCCCAATGGGTCATCTGATACACTGGTGACAATCTGACTTGAAATGACATCTCTTCAGAGTTATTCAGAGCAAATCAGGGATATTCGGTGAGTCGTGCGCTGCAGGCAAAGACAGACTTATTCAGGGGACTGAGAGAAAGATGCTTTACACATTAGACTAGATTTACACTTTACACAGCTTCCTGTCTATTTAAGCACTGAAGAATCTGGAACTGGAAGAATGCTATTTAAAATAGAACCAGAGTCAGACTTCTGCCTAACTGTCATCACACCCTCCCTGCTCTGGGGTCTGATCTCGCAGATATGACTGCCATTTCCTGTGTGGGGATCATGTGACCCCAGACGTCCAGAATGGGTGTAATTTGGTTGGAGTTCAACAGGATATTTCCAACCCGAGATCCAGGGAGGCACACACGCACCATTCTGTAGGGGCAGCAGGAGCTCAAACCTCTGGTTCTCTTTCTTTCTCACACTCCCTTCCTTCCTCACACACCATCACACAGAAACACAAACAGACAAGGAGCTGGAGGCTAATTGTAAAATACAGCAGACCAAACTGCCATTGCAAAAGAGGATTGCAGACTCAGTTTGTCAGAGCCCTTAATTATGAGGTGTCCTTACCCACAACCATCAGAGTGAACTCGAAGCCTCGCTTCACAGACTTCCTGTACACTTGGTTTGGCAGGCTAGCGAAGCCTACATATCCCTCCAGATTCTTCTGTTGCTGTCACACACACAAACAAAATAAACAAAATGAGCAAGACGCCATTTCTCATCACTTTCCCATTGCTGCTGTAACAGAGATCTGAAAAAAACCACTGCACATAAAAAAGGACTCAGTACTTACTGCTGTGTTAGGGGCACGGCAGACACATGGGGAAGGATCGTGAGGGGAGAGTTGGAGGCGTCCAGGGTGCATGTGGCGATGGCCATGTTCCAGAGGAGAGGAGAGGAGAGGAGAGGAGAGGAGAGGAGAAAGAAGAATGAGTGCTTAAAATACCCCAGAGTTACGGGTGAACAACTACCTTGTGATGTGAGCCATGAGAACAACACAACGGCCCACATGCTGCTCCTGGTTTTAGTATGCAACACTTCCTGTTTTTTTTGCTAAACATAAAGATAACCAAAGAAAAAAAAGGAAGACACTTTTCTTCTCTCTTCAACAACTACAGAGCGAGATACCTCTCTTCTTCGGTTTATGAAGGTGCGTTTTTAAACTGAGGTTTAACACAGCTGGAGTCATACCTGCAGGCAGCCACCTATAATTCAATGCTAACTAGACACCACCTATGAACAGCAGTACCGGCAGATTACAGATTAAGCCCTAGTACTCCGACATTTAATGCTGAGCAAATTCACGTCAGTGATTCCAAGTGTGTCAGCGACAGGCTGTTGCCTACCAGTGGCGTTGCACGAGATGTGATCCCGAATGAAACACATCAATAGGCATTTCGCTCCAGCCTAACTGCCCTTCTAATGCCAGAGCCATCATTCATTCAGTATTCAGCATGAATGCTTCTGTGACACTGAACTACTCAGGACCTTCAGCAGTTCAACACATCCCACTGTGTTAAAAGAGGCTCTAAAGCTTGGTACATCAAACTCTTTTCTCATGTTAAATAAACATACCCCGGGTCTATTTAGCTCTTTTCTTTTGGATTCCTTTTGGCTGATTCATAAAGAAACAAACTACATATTTGGATCTGGAGAACATTTCTCATCTCGTCCTTTGCATCTATCACCAAACAGCAGACGAGCTGAAATTAAACCCATCTTTATACAAATAAACAACTTGGAGGCAAAGGGGCAGATGGCTGCTTTAAATCAGTGATGTGAGGCACAGTGATGTTATCCTTAATCAAAGCAGACATATTTTGCCCAATGCTGAGGCTTTAACCCTAACCCTAAACCAACTATACAACAGGACGACGACGACTAAAGGCTTCATTTTCAAGACCTTCTCACACTAACCTCCGGATGAACTACACACGTCCTGTGAGTGACGCGTTCTGATGTGCACAACACCGACATCACTGTTTATCTCCACAATCTCTGACTAATTAGGCGAAGCCTCTGCCGAGTCTGACAGGCAGGCTGGTCTGAAAAATGACAGACCTGTGGCCTAGCCCGTTTTATCAACCTAGCATCAGCCGCACTCGATGATGGACAAGACAGGCAAAATATCCTCCCAGGTTTTGCAACATAGCAACAACTGCTACTAACTGTACGAACTGTGGTTAAAGGATAGTTGTTGAAGTGGTGGACGATGTTCTCGTGTTAAAGACGGTAAACGACACCTGGCTTACTATGTAGGTTAATCTACGGGAAAACCATGAACTTGCATGCCTTCGTCAAGGCTGGACCGATACTGTGCCAATTCAGTTCAGTCCAGTTTCACTAACCCAGTGTAGGCTGATAGTCTCAAATGAGAAACGGTGTAGTTAAACGTTAGCTGATGTTAACGTTTTTGCTACTGACCCCCACCTCGTTATCAGTAATTGAGCATTGTTGTCTTTTGTAAACAGATTAGTTGGACACATGATTTTACCTTGTCTGCGATGGAGTATTTCTGAGCTAACTTAATCACATAACAAATCACACAGTGCTGCAGCTAGCTACTCGCTAGTTGAAGAAACCAGAGACAGAATTAGCTAAAACGCCGTTTCAGAATTAGTTGTCATTACTGGTGTATTAGACGGATGTGAATCTATCCTATAAAGTAAACCACCAAAAGAACTAAGAATGTAATTTGGGAAATATGAATGTAAACCAAGACAGTAACAGGGAGGGTTACACTATGTTAGCTTGCTATGTAGGAAACGTCGGGAGATCTGTTGAGCGAAGTGATATGACCATTTTGATCTGTCGCTAGCAGACAAGCTAAGGAAGTTCAGAAGTATGTGTTTCTGTTCAAAACTCAATGATCGTACACTCCAGAACACGTTGCACTGAATTAAGATGACACGCCATGTGTATATATTGCTTAATTAGCTATCGATCCAGACTTAGCTATAGAAGCTAGCTAGGTACAAGCAATGACACATGAGGAAAAAATCCACAGGAAATGCCTCCCTCGCGCTCTGAGTAAAGTGAGTGTAAAACCAGCTACTGGGCGTTGGCTTATTCAAAACCAATATGTTCGTTAGTCTGTCCTTAAAATCAAATAGCTGCATATGAATATTTAGAAAATGTTGAGAGTAAGACCGAAAACTTACCCATTATGTTGACGTTCACAGTCGCCTCGGAAAAGCGATCACATACAGACCGACATTCCCCTTGATAACCCGCTCGGTTTTGTGCTGCGTTGCTTGCGTAAAGCACTCCTTGGCCAGCGTAGCAGGTCGTGGTTACGCGTGCAAAAAGTTTGGTGAATAGCCAGACACAGACATACCAAAACCTCTCGCGAGAATTTGATTGAAGATTCTGTTATCCAGCCTACAAGATTCAAATGAATATTTTGAGTGGTTGGCCTTAAGAAAACCAGGGCAAAATGCTAAGTTATACTGTCTTCCCTTACTGTTTAAGCGTAGTATGAATTGCTTCTAGGTATTACACAACATGTGAAGGAGGGAGGACTGTATCAGTTTCCCACAACTGCATCAATCAATCAGCCTACCGTATGATGATAACGGTACTATCGCTACTTAGCAAGGTCTGGCCAGTTATGATTGATTGCTTGTAGCAGCCTAGTCACGTCGGACATGACACTTCAGTAAAAAAACAAACGTAAAGCAAAGAAAACAAACAACATGCACTAACGTTAAAAGTGTTGAGGTATCAATCAGAAGTACCTGACTAAAAATTGTGTCCAGACTCGGACTAGAAGTTCGCAGTTCTGGGGCCACACTGTACCCCCCTTGAGCAGAGCACTAACAGCTATTAAATTCTCACTTTCTGCAACGTATTGATAAACCACTTACGGCCTTGATATGTCTCATTGTTCTATCTGAAGTCTATAAAGTATCTTATGCTGTAAATCCAGTTCGTGTTTACCTCCCCTCCATCTTGTCTTCTGATCAAATTACATGTTCACCTCTCTGCTAGGTATAACCATGGTAACTAATGCATACTTACCCTACTGTCAACATCTCTATCTGTCATTGGTGGAGGGCCTAACCTGTTTAAATAAAGCCTTTCCTGGTTCGACAACCTCTCAGATGATCCATTTTCCTAAGGAATGGACATGTCAAGTTAACGTAATAGCAGATGTGTGAGTACAGAAATGTCTCTACAACGATGATCTGGTATCCATAAGGGTAAGTCAGAGAAGTCTGAGTCATGAATAGGAATAGCGTGACTTCAGGCTAATTTTTTAATGTACTGAGTGTAGGCAAGCCTTTAAACTAGCTTAACTTCTCCAGTTACTTTGCTGAGGCTGAGCTGTCAGTTGTGAACAAATGTGTTTTAAAAAATAAATCCCCAGGCTTGCATCAAGGACATCTGCTTTGACATGTCGTAAAAGGGAAATTTTTCAAAATGCCTCACTTGGAGAAGACATCCAGAAGAACTGATAAGACACGAACAAATTCAAAGAGCAATGACAAGTATGTCTCAAACATAGCATTAAATTAGTTTTACTTTTACAAGCAGGGTTTGCACAATGTTTGTATTGTTTATGCCTGACTCATGTTTAATTGTAACTGTCAGAGAACAGATTGCTCTCCGGAGACTGCTTTCTCTGCTCAACGCTCCCATATGCAAAACTCAGGTGACCAGACATGACAATATGCATTTAGTGACATTTACTTCACTGTAGGCTACACCACACATCCATACACGTGACTGTCAGGCGATTGCTAGTGAAATTTGCCATTGTCTGCTTGTTGATCCCACACATTGCAGAAACCCTTCAAAGGGGGCAAAGCAGAGTCCCGTCTCCACCATACAGTAGACAGAAGTGGTAAGACAATCAAATCTGGAAGGACAGAAGACACTGAACTAGAGAATTTCAGGTACAATCACTGAACGATGATGTGATGGAAATAATACCTTTTGTCCTTGGAGCTGTGTATGGAGTGGGCACTTCACATAATGCTGTATAGCTACTGATGGCTATTGTATTCCTGCTCATTGTGAAACACTGTGTTCTGTCTAATTTGCTTTCCAAGTATGACCTACAGAGACCAAAGACATTTTAGCTGTCATCCTCATCACAAGATCTTCCAGAGTATCCTCATAGCTTTGATCAAAAACAGGCTCAACAGGTGAAGGAGAATGTGTTGGTTAAATTTACCCACATGTCTGAGATACTGCTCCAATCTACATGATTTTGGACTGTATACCTTAGATGTGATGGGTTGTTGATATTTACACATGCTGTATCACCTGACAGAGAATGGCTTGACCATAGCCCTCCTGACAACATTCTGGGAGTCCTCATCTGTTTGCGTTTGCTAATCAGAGACCCAAATTATCAGGTGACTGTCTTGACTGCAGAGTGCTCTTATCCTCTCATATATTTACACATATCACATCAAACCATTCAAAGCCAAAGTAAATATCATGACAAGGAAGTTGCAAGAACAACCATAGAGATGCATAAGTCTTTGGTAGAATTGCCACACTTGTGACCTTCAGCAGATGACCAGCAGTGACCTCTAATCGAAGCTGAATGTACCTTGACCTCACAGATTTTTTTCTTTCTTTTTTTTTAGAGAGTTTTCCATGAGCTCCAAGGATCCTGGCACCTTTCAACAGTAGGTATTCATCTGAGCTGTATGCTAATATTATTAAACTATGCCGCACTGTTTGGATCTCATTGTTTGAGTATGAAATTCCCTTTAATTTTATCTCTCAGTACATGGACCTGGTATCAGAGCGCTATTTGGATGCTGGGGAACAAACAAATGTTGAATATTTAGTCACCATGACATGTGAGTAGTCCTTTCTTTATATGTTTAGCTCAGTTATTCCTCCTGAAATGCATTTCATTAGCCACCATTGTTTCTTTGCAGATATATTTCAGAAAATAGCAGCACAGGAAGACCAAAGAAAGTGGGTTATTGAATGTGGCGCACACAAGGTAGAAGTGAAGACTTGCAGTAGTAATTCACTATGATCAGTTATAATCTACGTATTGTCTGTCAAAGATACAGTATCTCACTCTATTTGCCCAATCTGTTAATCTGGCCTGAACAGATTCTAGTGAAGCTCCTGGCCAGCAAAGACAGCAGTGTTTTACTAGGAGCTCTCCTCGCGCTGACCTCCCTTGCTGAAAGGTGCCTCAAGCGTGCTGTCCGAAAACATTACAGTCATTTGCTGCTTTATTGCCTGGGTCATGAATAAAGCATCTATCTGTTGGCTCTATATTTAGTCTGCAGTGCAAGGAGAAGATAGGAGAAATGAGCATCGTTGAAAATCTGCTTGTCATCTTACAGGAATACGATCTACTGTCCAAAAGGTGAATATACTGTACGCATCCTCTCACATTTCCTGTACAAGGATGTTAGATACATTCATAATCATACTATGTTACAGCAGAGTCTCACAGATGACCTTTCAGTTGTCACATTTTATCCAGTATCCCACACCCACATACATACAGCATAATGACTGCGTGTCTGCAGTGAGTGTCCAGCTGGGTTCCTTACACCCGAGTAGCTACAGCCCAATACACATGTGAGCATACACAGAACAGCAGCAAAGCCTAACGATGTGATGGAGAGGAACAAACAGACGGATAAGCATTATATGGACCTTCTGGAGACATCTGCTGTTTTCAAAGCTGGATATTTTAGTCAGTAAAAGTGCACAAATGTGTGTCAGACAAACAGATTCCCCTCATTCAGATCAGTGTAATGCTAAATGTTGAGAATGTGTTGTTTTGTGTGCGGAGCTCTATGCTGAAGCGTAGTGGACACGTTGTGTGTGAACATGGGCATGTCTTGTGGGATGTGTCATGGGTGTGTGGGATGTGTCATGGGCGTGTCCTGCAGGGCTGTGTCATGGGCGTGTCCTGCGGGGGCTGTGTCATGGGCGTGTCATGTGGGCTGTGTCATGGGCGTGTCCTGTGGGCGGTGTTATGGGCGTGTCCTGTGGGCTGTGTCATGGGCGTGTCTTGTAGGGCGGTGTCATGGGCGTGTCCTGTGGGCGGTGTCATGGGTGTGTCCTGTGGGCTGTGTTTCAGGATGTGTGCTGAGCTGCTGAGGCTGCTGTGTCCCGTGCGTCAGGTGAGGGAGGAGCTGAAGGCCTGCGAGGGCGTGCCTGTCCTGCTCAGCCTGCTCCATGCCGAGCACCTGAAGCTGCTCTGGAGCGTGGCCTGGGCTCTGGTCCAGCTCTGCCAGGACCCCGACGCCCGCGCCGAGATCCGCGCCTGGGGCGGCGTGCAGCAACTGCTGCGTATCCTCCATGAGTAGGTCCACTGCAGCAGCACTGGGGGCCTCTTTTAGCCAGGGGCCTTGCCTTACTGTTTCACTGTTTTTTATTGTTTTATTGTTTTCTTGGGATCCCCATTAGCTTCCACCTTAAGCGACTGACGTTGTGTAAGCTATATTTAAATTGATTAGTTCTCGTTTATAGGGCGTTTTATCTGTCTTGTTTTCAGATTTGATTAATCAAATCTTTTGGGGACAAAAAGCTCTATAAACGAGAACTAATCAATTTAAATATAGCATACAAACCATCAGTCGGTTAATATTAAGTCAATTAAGGCACACAAACTAGGTAATCGTCATATGCTTATAAAATATATCAATGTATCCAAAGCTGTTTATCCACACAGTCACTGAATGAATTCTTAAAATGACTTTTGTTCTCCAGTTATGGTAAAACCTGAAAGTGTCTTTGTGTAAACATAGCTAACATGATGTGTTGTGTGTGTGCTGTGTAGTGAGAGGACATACGTGTCAGACCGCGCGTCCATCGAGACCCTGTCCAGTGCCAATGCTGCGGGCCGGCTCCAGAGGCAGCACCTGTCTGAGGAGCTCAGTCCGCAGGAGACCACCCAAAACATCCTGGCCCTGCAGACAGGTCAGTCGTCAGTGCAGCCTTATGTGGGACCAGCGGAGCTGAAGTGGTGGCTTAGCGCTAATGGACGCAGTCTAGCCACCTTTCAAATTCAGAACATAGAGTTCATCCATGTCTAAATACAGTTTATGCACCAAATGCAACTTTTAACATTGATACATGTTATTACGTTATCCACATTTACCATCTGACACCATTGCTAAATCTTATGCAAACATTGGGAAATGACCTTCCATTGGCAAACATGTTCTGCATGTCTTTTTAAACATCTGATGCCGTGTGTTGTGGCCCATTTGGCAGCGATCACAGAATTCATAGTTCAGCCACCTCCTCCTAGCCCTGCTGGCTACAAGAGAACTATCATCCCCACACTGACCCTCAGGGTTCCTGTCTGTCCTCTGTCCCTTCTCCTTAGCCTGCTGTGCTGCCGTGACCGAGCTGGTGTTGGATGATGCTACAGCTCATCATGTGGTTCAGGTAGTGAGCATAAAGCACATCCCAACACACTGTGCTGTTGGATAACAGTCTTCATAAAGCTGATTTGGAAGCACATTCATGTCATGTCAGCTCATAACTCTGTTGTGTTGACTCAGGAAAATGGAATCTACATCGTAGCAAAGCTAATTCTGCCACACAGTGGACCCAAGGGGTCAGTTCTACAGGTACTTGCCATATGTGTCCCAACCGCACTGTAGATTATAGTCTTGCAGAATTTCCCTCAAGGGATCAAAAAGACTATAGATTATTAAATGTACTTTACAAAACAAACACAAATGTTTTTAACCTTGAAGAATCTCTTATTACAGATGTTGATTGTTTGTTTGTTGTTTGTTTGTATTGTCAGTGTTATGCGTTTAGGACTCTTCGCTTCTTGTTCAGCATGGAGCGAAACAGACATCTGTTTAAGAAGTATGTGATTTGTTTGATGTTATCAAAGTGTGAATACAAGGGTTTTGAATTAACAAAATGTTTTAAAAATAGATTTTTTCTCCCTGTAGACTTTTTTCAACAGACCTCTTTGAGATGTTCATTGATGTCGGACATTACATCAGAGACATTGCTGCCTATGAGCCTCTGCAGGAGAAAGTTTCTGTTTTCACAGTAAGGAAATATTGTTTTCTGTCATGTACAGTTTGTGTGTGCCTACAGGTATGTTAGTCTTTCATACAGTATGTCATCACTTGACAATTAAATAACCCAATACAGGCATATTTCATCAAGCTCATGAGGCTATAAAACAAATCCATTTGTTTTACTAAATGAGAATCAGCGTAAAGCATGCACCCTTAGCTTAGTGACACACACATGTGAGCAATCATTGGAGAAATCTGAGCAGATCTTTTCGCCCAAAAATATGGCTGCTCAGCACGGTATGTCTTTGAAAACTGAAGCATATTTCCCGTTCCACAGAGCCAAGAATTGAATGAGTTGAAGGAGAGCATTGAGACAGTGAACCAGAACCGGCCTCCTCTCAAAGTGATCAATGGTTATGCCATTCTGGACCATCTGGGCAGCGGGGCCTTCGGCAGCGTTTTCAAGGTGCGGCCCCTCATTTTAGCATATGCTACTATCATTTTTTCCCCCTCCCATTTTAAGGGAAAATCTGGTTCATGTGTTGCTCTTTGATTTGTTGGACCTTTGGAAAGGTCCGGAAACTGAACGGACAGAACCTTCTGGCTCTCAAGGAGGTGAACCTCCACAATCCGGCTTTTGGCAAAGACAAGAAGGCCCGAGACATCAGTGTGGAAAAAATAGTGTCTGAGCTTACCATCATCAAGGAGCAGGTACCTTTTTAGATGGATATCCAACTGCTGTGTAATCCAATTTACTGTTCACTGTTATAAAACATGGCCTTTTTGATGGCCCACAGCAGGATATAGAAGAACAGCTTATATGGAATCAGGGGGCAATGATGTGTTTGCTAAATATGTAGTGTCACAGCTCATTCAAATCACAAGCAGTTGAAGCACAAAAACAGAAGCTATTTGCGGTAACAGAAATTCAACTTCTGAACTCTTCCAGATGATCCATCCAAACATTGTGAAGTACATCAAGACATTTTTGGAAGGTGAGTGGCACAGTATCCTTTGTGGCAACAAGTGTCATTCATAATTAGCTGAATCCACTAATGAGCAAAAGCATGAGGTGATAAGAGTAGGAGGTGTCAGAGCTGTGCTGTTATTATTAATAATGCTGTTATCTCTCTTACATCTGTTTTTTTATTATTTTTTGTTGACCTGAAAACGTGTCTGTTTGGGTTGTATGGTGCTGCCTTGTACTCTGATCACAGGTGACAGGATGTATATAGTTATGGAGCTCATAGAGGGAGTTACTCTCGCTGACCATTTTACCTCCCTGAAAGAGAAGCAACAGCAGTTCACTGAAGACAGAGTGTGGAACATTTTCATACAGGTCAAATTAGCAATCAATATTGTTCTATCTGTTTCTTGTTAGAAAGACGTTTTACGCAAAGATGCTAAATGTACGATACGGTAAAAATGTGAATGTAAATGTAAGGTTACAGTTATACAGTGAGGAGTGGTTTCTCATTTTGTGTCTCCACAGCTATGTCTGGCGCTGAGGTATTTGCACAAGGAGAAGAGCATTGTGCACAGGGATCTCTCTCCTAACAACATTATGCTTGGAGAGAAAGACAAAGTCACTATCAGTGAGGAGGCTTTATTTATCTTTTCCTCCTTGTTCTCTTGGCGTTGTTCTCTGCCGGGCGGCTAACTAAACCAGTTACGTAAATAAGTCTGTTAAAAGTCACACTGGGATACATTTCCATTCCCTGTTCATGCCCAGATTAAACAAGCGTCTCTCCTCTCCAGCTGACTTTGGACTTGCTAAGCAGAAACAAGAGAGCAGTAAGCTGATGTCTGTGGTGGGCACCATCCTCTACTCCTGGTGAGCATCAGAGGGGCTGCTGAGTGCATGGGCAACTTTTGGAGAGATGTTGTCGTGACAACCACATGACTTCCATGGCTTCCATGTGCTTTGATTGGATAATCACAGGATAATAATTAGCGACTAAAAAAAAGACCCACAGTTTTGTATCTGTAAGGGTTAGGAACGTGGACTTTGGAGTGTGGCCTCTTGAGCCAAGTGCCTACACGTGTCAAAAGTAAAAATGGAGGTTGCTCATATTCTTCAACTTATTGCCATAGTTGAAGTTGAAATAAATGAAGTTATAATTTGACATTATATCATATACTGTATATCGTTTACAGTACTCAAGTGGTATACAGTTCCTGTCCTTAAAATAAAACTTCTCCTGAATCCAGTGGCACCTTGTCACTTGATCTAACTCCTTATGCTTTCTGAGACCCCTCATCCCACACACACACACACTTTCAGTGCATGCTCCTTTTTAACAGTATGTTGTGGATGTGATCTCACTGATGCTATGTACTGTATTGGCCCAGCCCAGAGATCGTGAAGAACGAGCCTTACGGGGAAAAGGCGGACGTGTGGGCCCTGGGCTGCATCCTGTATCACATGGTCACCCTTCAGCCTCCCTTCTACAGCACCAACATGCTCTCCCTCGCCACCAAGGTGCATATGCAGCCTGTGATGGCAGACAAAAACAGTATTTGATGAATACCAATGCCCAACCTCTGAACCCTTGTAGACTTAAGGGAGAAGTCTGGTGGGAATCAATCCATTGGCCTGTTGTTTGAGGTCACCAAGAGTTATCTGTAGGAAAAAGAATGAGAAAATTGAGTACAGCATAGTTTTAATGGCAAGTGGGTAGATTGAGTGGATTGAATGGGGGATGGGAACATGAAGCTGAAAGTGAGTTTCTGTGCCCCGTTTAGTTGGTGTGAGCTGCCTGCCGGCTCAGTATTCGGCCCATTTCTCCTTTAAGTAGCTTGAGTGAATTTTATGATTGACTGATCAGGACTTCGAGGTGACATTCAGATTCAGCTGCTATTAGACATGCAACTATTTAAGCCCTTGTTCATGAATGGAAGTACATGTATGCACTGAGTAACATGGTTTATCATATAGATTGTGGAAGCCGTCTATGAGCCTATTGAGGAGGGTGTCTTTTCACAGAGACTCAAAGACCTAATCAGATGGTGAGTCACTGTTGCCTGTAGGTAGAGCTCACCGATATCTTCCCCATGACATCTTTATGTCTTAGTGGTTGTGGTTGTGGAGGTTGTGGTTCACCTGCTGTGATTTACAGGTGTCTGACTCCAGAGCCTGACAGCAGGCCCGACATTGTTGAAGTCAGCTCCAGGATCTCAGACGTGCTGATGAGGTTCCTGGACAATCTGAGCGCCACCCATCAGGCCCTTGAGCGCAGAGCTGAGCGAGACAGGAAGCGAGCACAGAAGTACTTCCTGGAAAATAACCAAACTAGACGCGCACACTTGGCAGCACCAAACTCTAAGGTGACCACATGGACATTTTTTTTTTCAGTGGCTCAAATTTCCCTCAGTCCTAAAGCAACACTATTGAGTGTTTGGTTGCAAAGTAGTGGACTAGCTACAGTACCTCAAAGGCACACAACACTTTCCAAACATTTCCCAGGCACTGCTGGAAGATGCTAAGGCGTTTCATGGTAGTGCGCTCAGGGTCATCATGCTATAAAGGTTTGCTTTTAATTGGTGGTGGTTTACTCAGACATGAACAGTGTGTATTCTGGACGGCAAATGGGAACAACGTTTGTGGTTATCCATCCTTCATATGACTATATGCCATCCAAATGAATCTGGAGATGGTGTACAGTACAGAAAGGAAATACTGTATACGACCTCAAATAATGGCAAACCCTTTGTATGATGATATGCCGTCCAAATGAATCTGGAGATGCCGTACAGAAAGGAAATACTGTATACTGTATGAGCTCAAATGATGGCAGAGCATTACTGTACGCGGTGTTGCTGTAGGATGCTGCTTGAGTGTTTCTTAGGTCATTTGCTTTAACTCTGTTCATCATTTTATTCACGTTATTCAACTGTTTTTAGGGAAACGTGATGAAGGAGAATGAAACAGCCTGTTCAGAGGCTGGATTTGCAGGCAGTCAGCCACCTCCTCAGTGCCCTTCTCAAAAGGAGACAGGAGAGGAGAGAGAGGACCAGGGCAAGTTTCCTTCCAAGAACCACACATCGCACAACTATTCTAGACTCTCCTGCAACAACCACTTCATCATTTTTTGTGTGATTTTCTCCCTACAGCGAGTGGTTTTGAGGAGGAGTGCGGAGCAGCCTGCGTCTCTACCAGTAAGAGCTCCTAACTGTCTGCTCATGGAGCATTCAGACTTGTTGTGGCTTGAAAAGGTCCTCAGATACGGTAGCTAATATTTGGTCCTCTTTCTGTCTCCCTCCCTCCCTGCCTGCCTGCCTGAAGGCTCCCCCAAGTACGGCGTGAGCCACTCTTTGACAGAAGCCTCTCCTGCCTGGTGAGTCTTAACAAGCGAAGGCCGCTCCACTGGTGGGTGTTTCTCGATGGCGGTTGTCTGGAGGGAATTTCTAAGCACCATGTGATCATATTTTCTGCTTGGCTTTGTGCTGAGTGTATTCTGACCTCCATGGGAAGAAAGAGGCCCTTTAGTAAGGTGCCACGAGGCCTTGATTAATGACCGTGTAGAAAGAATGTGAATGAACATCTGTGAAGCTTCATTGTATAAGACATTTATTCATTTTCTCCTCCTGCTGATAATGTCTGATGTGAAATCATTCCCAAATGACTTCCTATCTTTCCTCCACTGTGTCTTTTAGTGACGATTGCCTACCTCCACAGCCTAAAGCCCGTCCAGGTAAAATCTAGAAAATAGTAATCAATGAAAGACCATTTATTTTATTCTTTCATCTGTAGAGTACAGTACACATTATTTTATAGGTGAAAGGGGTGATAGACATTCTTATTATACTGCCTATATGGCCAGATGAATTGTCCTACAAGTAGAAAAAAATATATATAATAATAATATGTTCATCTTATGATGATTTGCAGGCACAGCAGGAATTTTTGTATCTCAGAGGAAACTCAGGCAAATAGAAGACCCTGTTCAGAGATTGGTTGGACTACTGCATAAGATTATTTACATTTGTCAGGTAAATAGTATTTCGTCATAATGGAACATGTACAGTATTTTTAGACTGACATCATTTGATAACTTAGTGCTGTCTTAACTGCCTCAACTGTTAGCTACCTCCAGCGCCACACCACAACGACAGACGACGGACAATAGAGAGGTTCAAGAAATCTTTATTCCATCAAGGAAGTAATCCATATAACCTTAAAGTGGAGTTAAACAAGGTGAGGTTTTAGCCTTAACAGCAGATTTGCTAGCAGTAGCCAACCAGTGACCTTTTCAACCATGTTTCTGTGACCTGCTATAGATGTTGTGGAGGCTAAAAAACTGTCAATAAATTGTCAATGTGCTTTATCATTTGAAGCCTACCCTGATAGGGCCAAGTACTCAGTGACCCTGCATGCAGAACATTGGCCATGTACTCAGTGGCCCTGCCTACACTGGCCAAGACCTTAATGACCCTGCCAAGGGACATCATGTAACGGGGCTTGCCCACTGGTTTCCCCAGGTTCTCCTGGGCAGCTCAGACGTGGTGGAGTGCGTGTCGTCCAGCAGACACTGGTGGTCCCACGTCCAGTCTGCTGGAGCCGAACATTTTAGTGCTGAATCACGAGGTACTGAATGGTATCTAACTTTGAACATAGAGTTTGAGTCTGTCCAATCCAATGTCCACCCGAGTCCTTTTAGTGCTGAAGCACGAGGTGTGGTGTCTAACTTTAACCATGGAGTCAGTCCAACCCAGTGTCCTTTTTTGGGAGACGTATCACCCATTCCTCTGTGCACAGGTGAGAGCTACTATGCAAGTCAGCTAGACGGGATCACATATGAACAGCTGCAGGTGAGTCTCTTTTCTTCTCCAGACTTTTACACTTTCTGTCCATCCTTTTTTTAATTCTCTTCACCTTTGTTTCTTCCATTTCTGACTCCTCTCTTCTGACTTCTCTAATCAAAGACTCTGATAGAAGAGGAGCTGGAGGAAAATGGCTACCAGAGCAGAGCGGCATCGAGGTAACGTGCCGTACAGAATGTGTTTTAATCACAGCACCAGTCTCAACTCCCGGTACCCTATTTAGCTTTCTCTGAGAGCTAGTAGTTATGGGAGTTAACATTCGAGCAACATGGATATGGGTTAGTTTACGCCAGACTTTTCCTGTAATTATGAATGCAAAATTATGAATTGTTAAATCACACAGTAAGTTAAAACCTTCCCTTTGCTTATCCTGTTATTACAAATCAATTCATATTAGCCTGTTGCTACCCCTGACTGGAGTTATTCCCCATAGGGAAGACCAGGAGACAAGGAGGCGTGGAAACCACACACCCTGTTCTTCAAGCACTCCTGCCTCCTCCGAGGCGAGGCCTATCACAACAAGGCCGTGAAATGACTTCATTAGCTCCCTGAGCGTAGCAGACCAGTCCCAAGTACCGTCTCTGGTGCCCATGCAATGCAGGCTGGATTCTCCAACTCACCTTAATCTGGTTTATTATTGTAACTATGGGCACTGTTGTGGTATGATGCTAATCATCTCTTTACATTAACATTTTGATGGGCGGTGCCTTAGATGTGTCATTGTTGAATAGCACAGATGCCAGAATATTACAGACAGTGATGAGACACTGTAAACCCCTTTCTCCCCACAGTGGTGAACCAGGACACACCTTATCTGCTGCTGCAGAAGCAGGCAGTTCAGTCACATGCACTTTAGTCCTTCTTGAAGAAAGAGAAGTTATTGGTTATGTGTTGTTTACATTTATGGCATAACGCCTCAGTGACATGAAGCTATCTCATTTACAATGCTGTTGTATAACAGTTATATATATTTGTGCACTCCAGGGCTACTGCTAAGGCTGCAGTCTATGCTGAAGTTTATGCTAAGCAGTTTAAGTGGTGAGACATGAAACGGGACCTTTGTCCTGTCAATGAGTACCGGTAGTATTTGAAAAGTTTATTGCAATCGATTTCCCACTGAAGCATAGGTATGGTTCTCCTCTTCCACTTGTAAAGTTTCCTCAAATTGTCATAGATTTGCTGTTTACATATTTGCTGTCACTGTTTGTTTGACCCCTCTAAAAGGTTTCTTTTCTCAGGACCAATGATGCATTTTTTCTGTTATTGTGTGACTATCTTTAAGACAGATGTGGAATGCATCATACAATGCACTTTGTGCTTTTATTGCATCTTATTAAAAACTAACAACATACTGTAATCCAGCCATGTAGTCTTTGCCATCCATGTCCTTAAGAGTGAACAGCTCCACCTTGTGGACAAAAATACACAATCCAGTTCTGTTTCGGGCATCCGGCCCAGGGCCAGTAGGTGAAATCTGATGAAGGCACTCTACAATAATTTAACAGATCACGGATTAGTTACTTTATGGTTAGGTGAAAAAAGCCTGTTATGTTATCTAAATATTTACGGAGTGATTACTGACTGATAAGAGTTCATGAGTAATTATATGAATGTATAGAGAGAGGAGAAAAAGAGGCACAGTAACACAGGGATCTACTATACATATATATATTTATTGATATACTATTTATATAGATACATCTGCTATTGATATACACAACTATACATACTGGACTCATGTACGAAGAAAACCAAAACAAAGAGACAAAACAGATATGGACATAGGTTGGGTACATCAGAGCTCAAACAACCTCTTCCAAATACATTGTCCAGCTGTTTTTCTTCTGCATAGAATTCCAGAGCAGTGGACACCGAAAGCGCACTAGAACCCCTGGCACCGGGGTCTCCGATGTCTCACTGCTCTGTTCACACAAAAGAAAACAATAAGCGACACCAAAATGAAGGATAGAAGAGTAGCACACCCCATGTCCGCACCCAGACACGAGGCCTTAAGGCCTTCTACATACTTCTGGTAAACTTGCACTTGCGTTGCTCCATCCCTTTTGCCTCTCCCCTGTGTGGGGTACGTGAGAGCTGAACCCCACTTCCTGCTGAGGTTTGAATACTGGAAGTACGAGGAAGTTGACATTTATACATTGGTTCTGTATTGCAATGGCAGTAACACACACTTAGAACATTTTTTTTCCTGTTCTCTCTGCGTTTTCCTTCTCGAGGGCATTGTCTGAGTAGATCAAATAATATTTGCAGACTCATACAGTGATGGTCCCATAACAAGGTCCAAGCAAAAAATAGGCTCTGTGAAAAGTTTCTGTGCTTGCTGCCTTCTGCAGCAATACTGTGTGCAAAAAAGTAGTACTACTACAACATAACAAGCAAACAGGAGATAAGATAAAGCAATGCGTATGTGCATTTTGACTGCTAGCTAACCCTAATGTAGCCATACATTCTGACCAACAAAACTACATGTTATCATGATTCTGAAATTAACCTAAATTTAAATATTTTTTTAGAGAAAGAAAATAGACGGTCCTTGTGTTTCAGAAGGATAGACTGACATCAAGGATGTTAAATACATAGCCATGCATTTTTCCACAAGTGGACCATAAGCAAGTCTTAAAAATTCTCCTCAAGGTGTAGTGTTTTAAGAAACTACAAGGAAGATCAGCAGGCATAAGCATATACTTCAGTATATCTTATGTTAATGATTCACACACTTGAGAAATTCAAGTGCAATGTGTCCAACAAAATAATTAAGTGGTTCTTTGGATCCCAGAAATGATCCATGAATACATATGTTTGTTTCAATCTGTGCGATACCTCCAAATCTTAAAAACAGGCATCACACAAATACGTGCACAAATGTACTTGGCAGTCAATCTTCTTTAGAACATCCATTTTCTTCCAAACCCCTCTGCCTTCCCCAAAGCAATAATAAAATAAAAAACAAAAAACATTTGTACATACATTCTACAGCAATATTTTAACCCCCCCCAAAGTTGGTCATTTGAGAAGTCAAAGCGCTTCCTGGTTCAGGGGTGGACCTTGAAGGCCAAAAGTGCCTCGGAGTGCAAGTTGTTAAGTGAACGGAGGTCAGGCAGCTTAAGGAGAAGCTTGGTGAAGACTGCAGCCTCGTTGGCATGGTTCTTCATGATCAGACCTCGAAGTGCTCGGATGAGGTTGTCCTGCAGCACCTCCACTGAGTTCATATCCTCAACACCTGAACGATCTGGACAAAGCAGGAGAGACAGAGGACAGGTGTTAAATATCCGATGCATCCTCCACAAACCTGTGCGCTCAGTTTAATTAGCTGCGCTTTCTTTCTACCACATGACATGAAAACTGTCCATTACCCATAATGACCAGTAGCTCAGCATGTCAGAGACAGATTGTGCTTTAATTTGAGAGAAAAGTGAAATGTGTTCCCATGTATTGCGAATCGCGAAATCAAAGAATAAACCTCAGTTAACTGATAGGAAATTACAGCACTTCCATTACCACATTTTACCTGCACACTTCTAACTTGTGAGATTCCTGAAGTGGCTCGAGATAGGAATGTGTGAGTGGCGCTCGGGAGAAACAGGAAGTGACACGTACCTGCGGACACTAGCACCACGGCGGTGAAGAGGCTCATCTCCTCCTCGCTCAGCTGCAGGGCCAGCAGCTTCTCGCTGAACTCGAACATGGAGTTGAGGAGCTCTCCGGCGCCCATGGAGCGCAGGGCCTCGAGGCTGTACTTCCTGCCGCTCATGAACGTCACCGTGCGTTCGCTCACGTCAAAGAGCGAGGCGAAGCGAACCATAAGCACCTGGTCGGGAAGAGCGAAGAAGAGCAGAAGATCAGGACATCGGAATGAGTGAAAATGAGGAGAAGATCTTTAAACATGATCAATATTCTAGACTGTGTTGTGAGAAATGGTTGGAAGCTTACCTCAAAGGTGCCGGCTTTGAGAAGGCAGACTTGGTCGTGCTGCGAGAGGTCCTGAAATCCTGGAATTCGCTTGGCAAATTCCACCACCTCCTTCACAGCGGGGGTGAAACTCAGGGAGAATTCCTCCCAGACTTCATGACTGGGCAGGCTTGGGTCCACGACGGGTGATGTGTTCATAGGACACACCTACGGCAAACACACATTGCAAAATAATTGTTAAAGGGAGACATTTCCTGGCAATGCCTTCCTACTTGCATTACTCTCACTACATGTCCTGCTATAAATACAACAGCCCTGAAAAAAACACACTCAATCTTTCTGAAGTGCAAGAGTTTAATAAGAGCCTGACATGATACTAACCAGATGCCCCCGGTTTCCAGGCACTGCTGGAGCTTGCTGGTTCACATTGTGGTTGTAGTGGTAAGAGCTGTGGGTGTTGGCTACATAGGTGCCACCAGGGGCGCTGCTGAGCTGCTGCTGCTGCTGCTGCGGCGTGGTGGGGTGGCCACTCCTCTCCTCCCTGTAGGCCCAGCTCTGAGGTAGCTGAGTGTGGTACATCGGATGGCAGCTCTTGGGCGAGGCGGCTGCCACACTGTCTGTGTACTCGGCGCTCTCCTCCATGCTGCTGTGGCTCAGCTGCTCGGCCAGCCCCAGGGACGGGGAGCCTCGGGCGGGGGAGGCGGGCGAGCCGGCCAGCCTCTCCTGCTCAAACGCGAAAATGCTCTCCTGAGGGCCCGTGCTGCCGCTGCCGCCGTTGCTGGTGACGGCGTCCTCCTCACCACTGTCTGAGGCGCAGGAAGACGCCGAGCTCAAGGAGGTGTCCATGGGAACGTTGGACTCGGAGTCGGCGGACACGCTCTGTGGCGACGAGGGGGCTGAGGAGGAGGAGGAAGACGCCGAGGAGGAGGGCGAGGAAGATGAGGGGGAGGAGGGGGAGGGCCTGGAGGTGGCGGTGGGGATCGGGATGGGGTCCGTCGGGCAGGGCGCGGCCTGAGTCCCGTGCAGCATATGGTGCAGCTGGCTGTTGGTCATCATGTTGTTCATGGCGTTCTGCATCTCCAGGAGCATGCGCTGCTTTTCCCGCTTGGGGATGCGGCCGAATCGGACAGCTGAGGAGGACAGAGGGCATAGAAGTCAACCATTGTTCTCTTTTGGATGGGAAGTACAGGGAAAGAATTGTCATTTCTCTTTGACACTTGAAATGACTGTGCAACTAGACTCACCATCTCTTGACATGCCAACAGCCAAGCACTTCTTGAACCGGCACTGCTGGCAACGGTTGCGGTTGATGCGCACGATGGTGCAGCTCTCCGTCTTCAGACACTTCTTGTACTGAATGTTCTGCTGGATGCTTCTCCTGAAGAAGCCCTGGGAAGTGAAGTCAACCAATCACACATCAAACACAGCAACAAGTAAAGGTGGTTAAGTACTGCAGTAAAGCAGTAAAGCTCCACAATGTCAGAACATGAAAAAAGGTTTTAGTTTAGTTCAACTCAGGTTTTTAATTTATTTTAGTTTCATTAGCAATACAGCTAATTAGCATATGTGGTCCCTGGACAGGAGACAACAAAAATTAACAACAAAACAACACAATAGTAATCCTTTAATTAGGTCTTTACCTTGCAGCCTTCACAGGCGTGCACTCCATAGTGAAACCCTGAAGCCACGTCTCCACACACTTTGCAGAGCAGGACCATGCCGTTCAGCTCTGGAAAATTAACAACAGCGCTTCATTAAAGCCCAATTCGAAGAAGTAGGTCAGCCTCTAAAAAAAGACCCTGGCTTCTAAATTCTGGAAGGGCCCCAAACTGTCACCCGTTGATGAGTTCCTGTTAGTCTTCCCCTGAAAAGCGTGCGTAAAACTTTCACTGTGACTCACTTGTTATGCCGCTCTTGGCCGTGGAGGGATTGGCCCCTGACTTGTCAGAGGCGTGGCCTCGAGACTGGCCGTGCTTGGTGGTTCCTCCACGGCTGGGCATCAATGAAAGAGACGGGGAGGCTGAGGACCCACTGCTACTGCTGCCAGTGCTGCTGCTGGAGCTGTCACTCAAGCAAGCATCGGGGCAGGGGGACGAGCCAGAGGAGCGAATGTAGGCTATGACACCCCCTGCAACAGGAGGAGAAATTCAGGGAAGAATTAGAAGCCATAGAGACTCTCATAGAAATTACACATTACAAATTATGTTCCTATGCATCCCTACATGGACTCAAAGGTTCCTCCAGCATTTCTAAAAAGTCCAGGGAGGACTTTGCATAATGAATAAATATCCACACACCAATGTGCAGTCAAATCATTTAGTTACCATAACTCAGTGTAGGCAAGTAATCTAGCAGCACAAATGTAAGAGGAAATGCAACAGTGTTGAGTGGTGGCAGAGCAGAAGGGCTGCTTTCAGTCACTTCTATTGACCTGCTCCACTCCTCTCCATTCACCTTGTTGGGTAACACTGTTACATAATCCAACACTCCAATGAGTCCAGCAGCTCATATAGCCTACACTAATGTGGGTCCACACACACACACACACACACACACATATACATTCACAAAAAATATCAGTGCTTCTAGTGGAGACGAAGAAAGGTTCCAATTGTTAAATTTCTTAAATCACTTGTGAAGTGTAAGTGAAACAACAAAAACTCTATTAATACCCGCCAACATCTCTTGGTCTGCCATTAAAAACTACAATAAATAATCTAAATTTAGAGAAAAGACATATGAACAAACACGTAAATCTAATTGTGGATAATGCATTATTGAGAAGGGGAATGAAAATTAATGAATAGGGCAAAACATCCACAACAACAAAAAAACCTAGACTAAAAAAACTTTTGAAAAAAGTAAATTTTATTCTTAGTAATTCTGGCCAAAATCATGACATTGAAAATCATCTGAATAAGGAAATCCACGGGGCGTTACCTAACTAGCTCTCATTCTTCCTTTAGTGAGCCCGCTCACACGTGGATCTGTCATGTTTTCTATAGGAGAGATATCTAGGTCAGAACAACTCTCTCCCGCTGCCTCACGTGGTAATGCAGTCTGCCACAGCGCCAGGACATCGTGCAGAATTATGTAATGAGCACGTCACGGCCAAATTCGACCAATAGGAGTCGAGAAACAAGAATCGTGTACACAGAGGCACATGGCTAGGCTGGCCGGTCCATGTGAGTTTGAGGAACCCAGACACCGTGAGTACAATGTGTCCACAACACTAGTAGCACTCCTAACCCACATAAGGCGTGACTTGTCTTTGACGAAAACAACCAAATAAGTTCACCATAGAAACTGGCAAATGTACATTTACAAACACGGCCAGTTAAAATGACAGGTTTATGTTTTACAGATTATTTCGATCCAATAACTGAAAACTAGGCAATGACTCCACAACTGATTCCGAGTCATTCATAACGAGTTTGCATTTAAAGCAATGGAAGATCTAGATTCAAAGCAAGACTGAGACATGGTATTTTGTATTTGAAAACACAAAGAAGTTATTCTTACCGAGTTTAGTTGACTCCATGTTCTCTGCTGTCACGACTACAGAAAACAAGTGGCAAAAAGATACTGCAGCAAGTTTCTGAAAAACTACTGAACAGAAATGTTAAAAATATATTCGATACGAATCAACTTGTAGCCTTCTGTTGGTAGACAGATTCCCTGAATTGCAACAATGTAGATTGTAATATCCGCAGATCAAACTACATTACACTGTTGCTTTTTACTTTACCTCGGCAATAAAAATGCAACATCGTTGCTTATAGGACTGTATCGGCTAAATCACTGCAGAAAACAAAATCGCATCTCCACAAAACAACGCGAAAATTCTCGCTTCGCTTCTCTACAACGAAAGACAGATTAAAGCACAGATATGTCCGACGTCGAAGAAGATGCAGAGACTGTAATTGTCAAGTGAAATTGTTCGTCTAGGCA
>JASCQY010000160.1:23990-40873 GCA_030264315.1 Sardinella tawilis
CCTATTTACTGCATTTCCTGTCCCAGAATTTCAGGCACCAATGAGAAGCAAGCTTTACTCCCAGGTGAAGGAAGCAGACTTAACAACTTTACATTAGATTCCTTCTCTCAGAAGTCGGATAGTATGTGAGATTGGCCAGACTAAGCTCATATGAGCTTTTGTCGCGATAGCCAGACTAGCTTCGTTTACATATAGCATCAAAACACAACAATAAGACAAGTTACCTATCCCATGGATCAAGTGGGTCGTCTCCAGAATAATTATGCAAGGTGTTTTCAAACGACCTGCAAAACACAATTGCACTTACATTATGAAGAAAGACAGTGTGCACACTTTGGTCATCTTTGCATTTTGGCCAGCAGCCTAAGGATTCTGAATTATTCGATTTCAAGATGTTTTTCTGGTCATGCTGACTTTCAGTAAGCTAGTGTTAGCTTTAAAGTTAACCTTGGTCCATACGTAGTGATACATAACTTGTCATTATAGTGTACTTGTTATTTCTAATGCAAAACCTTTACTGAAGCTAATATTCGGCGTGTATAACTGTAAACAAAAGGAAACGACATGGAGTTTTTAGGCCAACTAGCATATCATATAGCTAGACGTTTTCTACAGCTAGCCACCTACTGTCATTTAAAAACGTCTCCAAGTTCTTCACGACTTACTGTAAATATGTGCTGACGTCCATGTTTACTAATGAATCTTCACATTTAACAACAATACGATGATTTCACTGACTTGAACGGGCTTGGCTTTGCTTGGCTATCCCTGTTATTTTTTTGCAACACAACGGTCGACGTAAAATCTTTGACGTTCAAACCCGGATTTCAAATTTACCGGTTTAGCCAATAAAACGTGATGACGATAACTAGACAAGCCAATCCGAGTTTACCGTGGGCGTTTCTGAAGCAGTCATTGGACAGTTTGCTTTTACACATATAAATTTTATATCCGTACATATTTACTGTCTATGGGACTGCTACAGTTATTTTTACTAACTTTTATTAACGTGTAACAATTACTTGTTGCTACACCTACATGAAACACACATAACTTTAGGTTGTACAACCTCCAAACCAGTGGATGGCAGTCCCCGACATTACGACATCGCCTTGGGGGTGGAGTTTGTGCAGTGTTTTGAAAAACATGGCGGCTCCCATTTACAAGTGTGAGTATGCTCGTCAGACACGCAATTGAAATGGCCTCTTTCGCGGCATTATGTGACTATTTTGTGTTTTTGCAATACCTGCTATTCCAAGTTTACAACTGTTCAACGTAAACGCTTGCCTTTTAGTGCTTTTGTGGTTGGTAAAATTGTTTTGTTTTGTTGCATGGACAATGAGCTAATCTGCTAAAAAATCATTGACATCGCCTTAGCGACTTGCAATGCTTTGCTGTGCATGAAGTTATCCATCCACCACATCACTTTCGAATATCTGCTTTACAGTTTCAGCCAATATATGTAACTACTTACTGTAACTACCTACAGCTATGTTCCTATAAATTATTCACCCAACCTTTTGGTACCCAACAGAAACTCATTATCTCCTGCAGAAATGAAATCATGTGTGTAGTTTTTTTTTGTATTTAATAATGATATTTTTATTCGCTGCAGGGACTAATGATGATACCGCCAGATTGATAGAGTGGCGTGCACGAAATGCGGGAATCTTCTCAGGCAGAAGATTAACTGCTATCAGAGGTTATGAGTAAGTCAACAACAAACATTATCCACCCGTTGTCAGTATCAGAGTGAAAATGACCTTTCAATACTCTTCCATACACATGGTTTCTTACATTTAGAACGGCTTGTTTTATACCCATTCTGAAAGGTTATTTGTCAAGGAGAGCGGTTTGGAGGGGCTGGTGTCACCTGCATTTATCAAGAAGAAATGGGAAAATCTAAAACAAAAATATGTGGTAAGAAGACCATGTTGTGTAACGTACGTTTTCCTTGGGAAGCTGGTTTCTCATTTGTGCATGGCCCAACTTATATTATTGATTGACTCGTGCGTTTTTAACATGTGTGTGTGTGTATGTCTGCGTTTTTAGCGTGTGTGTGTGTGTGTGTATGTCTGCTGCTTCTTCACATGTGAAGTTCCTAATGGAACATAGAGTTCTTTGAATTGAATTGAATTGAATTGTTATCTCTTCATAGACCCTAAAAAGAGTGTCAATGGAAAGTGGCTCGGGTGGTGCGCCTGAGAGTTGGAGATGGTACAGCCAAATGGAGGATGCCCTGGGGGGAAGGATCCCAGACATCAAGTCCTGTGAAATAAGAATACCTACTGTGTTTATCTCAACTGACCAGGAAGAGATGGTCCACGCCCTGGAACTGACAGCAGACTCCCAATCGCCTCCTCCTCTCCCTCCTCCTCCTCCGGTGAAGAGGCAAAGGACTGATTCAAATAACATCATGCTGGAATACCTGACCAAACAAGAGGAGCGAGACCAGCAGCGGGACATTGAGTGGATGCAGAGAGAGGAGCTCCGGGAGAGGGAAGCTCTGGAGAGGGAGGAGCAGCGGGAGAGCGAGGCGGTGGAGAGAGAGGAGCGCCGAGAAAGGGAGGCCATAGCCAGGGAGTCTAGGCGCGAGATGGAGGCAATAGAGCGAGAGGCTCGGAGAGAGAGGGAGGCGATGGAAAGAGAGGCAAGGAGGGAGAGGGAAGCCAGGGAGAGGGAGGAGAGAAGGGAGCAAGAGTTCAGAAACAGGGAGGAACGGAGGGAAAGAGAATTCCAAGAGAGGTATGACAGGTTAGAGACCGTCTTTAGAGAGAGAGAAGAACGGCTTCTCTCTATTCTTGAGAAGTTACTGAACAAATGAGGGTCTGCTGTTGGGGTAATTCAGTCATAGCTCTCAAAAAAGGAAGAAATCCTGTGACAGGACGTAGCCCTGCTGTTTTGGAAGTGGTAGTCAGGCCTGTGTACAATCAGCACTGCCAGGTTTTGGTTTTGATTTGCAAGGCTGTCATCTGCTTGTGTTGGACCAACTAGTGGCCTTAAAAGCTCATATCCCCATGGTGCTCGATGTCCAGACCAGTGAAAGTGGATTTGTGAAGGTCTCGCTGATGCAGGCTCCATTCATTTGGTAATGGTTTTAAGGAAACATTATCTTTTGTGTAATGTTGTGCCATTAAGGTCTATGTGTATTATGTAGGACTGAGGTTTGTTTAATACTGTTCATGCATCTTGTACTTTCCGTCACTGACTTTTTTTTTTTCAATGCAGAACAATACTGAACCTTCAGTTGATGAGCATTGTCAAGTTTGGGAAATAAATGTTTCTTTTCCTCTTATGTGTCCTATGGTAAAGCTCCCCCAACCCCAAATGAGGGGGGAAAATACAGTGTAACTGCTCAATAGCCATTAAATATTAATAGATAGAGAGAGGGTTTGAAACAATGGGACACCCATAATCACACCCATACTTCATTGGTGACACCTGGTGGGCGATTTGGCTAACAACAGATATTGACATTTTAAGCTAGTTGAAGAAACTGAGCTACGGTCATGTGACAAGGACATTTTCAACCATACTTTAGAACACTGCTTCGAAATTTTAATTTCTTTTAGGAGTTTGGCAGTACTCAGTACTGAACTCATGTCCATGCAGACAAGCAGCAAGGAGAGCTAATGGGCAGAGCTTTTCAGCTACCTGAGAAACAGAGAAACTACAGTAGAATATACAGAAAATCAACAGTCAACACTTAAGGAAAAATCAATAACTTTATTAAAAATAAGTTACACGACTTAATTTACAATATAAAACAATTTATTTGCAGGAATGCAAAAACACTTGTTAGCCACCAACAAACTGGTTCATAAACCTGGCTAAGGGTTGAAGATGTCAACTCCCTGGGGGAGTGTGTAGTGTTTAGAAAAACCCTGCATATCACAATCCATGGAGTAAAGAAAAAGAAGCTGAGAGCTGCAGTATCCCTTTAGAACTGGGGAAGTCTCTACTCCAGCTATTGCTGTTCACATGGTATAGTCTTGGGTGGCGCTCAAAGGCAGCTCCACCCATGTTTATGGTCAGTTATGTCGACATGAAGAGTATGGACAATGGCTTTCAGACATCATTGAGTAGAAGCACACCTTCATAAAAGGATGCTGTTGTATAAAAAGTTAAGACCTGTTATTCCACTGAGGAAAAAGGGATACTGCAGAACCTCTTAAAAAAATAATTAAAAAGTAGTTGGCGCTGTTCTTGTTTTAATGTTTAAGCTTGTTTTTTTTGTTTGTTTTTTTTTTAAATAAAAGTAACAGTTTTCCTAAAGCTATGATACAACCAATAACTATCTGGTAGAGAGATAATGAAGGCAAGGCTTGTGAAAGCTCAAATGGAGTTTTGACAGGCCCAGTTTCACTGTTTGAAATGTGTGGGAAAAGCATATTTAGAGGAAAAAAAAAAACTTTACACAAGAGAGTTCTGATGTTGCCCTTGTACCTTGCAGGGGGGGAGCTCAACCCCTGCTTTCATCACAAGGTTCCCTATGTACAGTAAAGATTGGGCAGTTTAAATCCTCCATATTGAGGTAGTTAACCAACCCTTTATTAAAAGAGAAAAGAAAGAAATAAACAAAAATAGACTAGTTCTTAAAAGAACCACATGCCTGGAATGCCTGACTGTTCATGCCAGGTGGTTACACCTTAAAAAGACTGCAAACATCCTTACGATCAATAATAAAAAAAAATGTAGACATATTCCATGATAAAGCTAAAATTAGCACAAAAATATACATAGCATCATGCTCCTCAGAGCCACATCAAACTTGTATCCAGAATTCTAACAGAGGATTATCTCTGTACAGAGGACACCAGTCCCAGCCATCTCAAAATAAATGAAAACTAAAAGAAAGTGACAAATCCTTATATACAAGTAAGTGGTAAGACCTCGCAGAAGCCTCAGATTTCTTGAGTGCATTTGTTGTTAGCTAGGACTGGCTTTTGACCTTTATTGTCAATCCTCTGTTGGAATTCTGGGTTGACAAAGTGCAAATTAAGATGTTCATTAAAAAAGAAAAAAAAAAGGAAAAAAAAAAAAAGATTCTTCAAACAAATTATGTTCAACTACAAATGGCAAACTCTTTGGGGACAGATAGGGGTCTGAAGTGTGGGTAACAGATGGTGGTGGGTTGATGTCTAAACACTGCAAAAAGTCCAAAATCATGTATGTTGAGTTTGCTCGTATGTGGCAGTCTGGGAGATATGCTTCAGTAAGGCTGTGATAGCACTGGACTGCTGAATTGACCTTACCATCAAATCCACTGGCAGCAGCTTCTGGTGCAACCCCTATTCCAAGTTAGTCTTCATAGTGACTGGTCAGGACCGTCCTCGACCCCTTTTCCCTGCTTGTCGGGTAACAAAAAGAAACAATTAGGAGAAAATTCACCTGAACATTAAAACAAGACTTAAAAAAAAACATTAACCAAAAATACGGATAAGTGCATGACAGACGTAATTAGATTGAGAACATCACTGGGGATGTTAAGACGATAGAACTAAACAAGGAGGGTTAAAACAAAACCAACGGGGGGAAAAAAAGAAAGGGGAAAATGTCTGAAGGCAGTCACTATCACTACTACCAACACCCCTCGAGTTCACATGCACAAGACTATGGCTTAAGGAAAACAAGCACAACGGTGATACTGGTGTGTCTAACTGGTGGCCAGAGTAGTGGTTAAAGTGGGGGAAAAAGTTATGGCCTATTAAGTTCACAAATGACGTTTTACTTCAGAAGCAGATAAGTACATGCATGCCAATTATTTCCTGTTGGTTTTTAGCTTTGAAAAGAAGTCCATGCAGTCAGAGCCAGATCAGTGTTAAAAGCATTAGGAGACAGAGGTTCTGTCAGATTTTGCTAAGTTCTCCTTTCAAAAGGAATCAAATTGTGCTTCCTTTGATCTGTGGTTCCCAAGATGATGGGCATACCATCTCCAGATAATCCTGAACGTCTAGAAAAAACTATTGATGGGATTCCTTTAACAAAATCCTTCAAAGTCTTTTCCCCAATGGAAGAACTTTTTATCAAATGTTTTTGGGTTTGCAGTAACTGAAATGATGAAGTATGTCACTACACATACAGATAAAAGTTGGAGAAAGTGGAAAGAGGATGCCGACTTGGTGATTACAAATTTGATGGCATGCATAAGTGAGGTTGCAGCATGTGGCTAACATAGGCAAACCTTTACGTCCTTTTCTTCCACAAGGAGCATTAAATTTGTAGGCAATTTAAGGAGAAAATTTGCCGAAACATGAATTTGAAACACAATTTGAGTTTGTTTTTTGTACACTGATGCGTGTAATGTTTATTAAAGCAGACAAAACAGCAAAGTACAAGCCAAAATGTAAAGCCAAAAAAGTCTTTTTCCCCCCCAAAACAGAACACGCTATTGTACTAGCATTGTCTTTTGTAACATACAAATGGTCTTATGGTAATTTATTTATGGCAAATACAATAGGAGAAGAGAAATGCTTCGTAGCCGTTACCTACTTAAGACATTGAGACCAAAATTGCTATGAACATACAAGATGCTATAAAGCCAAATAGACATGTTGAGAACATAAGTGAAATTTATATATTTTTTTCCTTCCTTTTTTTTTTTTTAACCGAGATTATAGATCACTGATTGAACACAAATTTAAAACAATAAAACCAGTTCGCCAGAAGCAGAGTGACTACTTATCAAGTCCAAGCGGATTATGAAATTATATACATTAAAAACCGTGCCAGATATCACCAATTAGTCAACGACAGGCAACCATATGGATTGAAGGGCCAATCAATTGTCAGATTGAGTCTTTTTTTTTTCGTTTTCTTTCTTTTGATAAAAAAGGAGAGGGTTTGAGGGAAAAAAATTAAAAAATAAAAAAAAAAAAAAAAAAAAAAAAAAAAAAAAAAAAAAAAGCCCTACAGTTCTAGTTCCACTGTTGCCCAAAAGAATCCTGATAAAACTCCTGGTTGTCAGATTTGTAACCATAGTTACCAGAATGATCACCACCTTGTAGCGGTTGCTGAGCAATGGGTTGAGAGCCCCAGTTCTGATTATTGGTTTGGCGGCGCTTGGAATCTGGCTGGCTGTACCCGTCAGCTTTGCGCTTTCCTCCTACACTTCCACCGCGGCCACCCCTCGCACCACGTACCCCGCGGCCTCTCGGTTGCGCACCTCCTCTGGACCCCCGTGACCCTCGGCTCGCTCCTGGACCCCCGCCGCCTCGCTGCGGGAAACCGCTGGCGCCTCCTCGGCCCCGGGGCGCCCCCGCGCCTCCTCTCCCTCTGGCTGGAGAGGCACCACCACGCGCACCCCCTCGGCTGCTTCGGCCCCTGACTGGTGGTGGGGCCTGGAAGTCATCGTAACCGTAGTAGGGATCGTCATAGCCACCGCGGTAGTTGTGGTAGTCATAGCCATAGTAGTCATAGTAGTCCTCGTAGCCATAGTAGTCGGGGGGATAGGCGTAACCCCCCCGACCACCGCCTCTACCCCGACCTCTAGGGGGAGGAGGCATGTGAGGGGGGCCATAGTAATAATAATCATCATACCTGGGAAAGGGAGATAGAGGGGGAACAGGTTTTCGAGAAAGCAAGGAGTAACCATTTAGTGTGTTAGAGGTACTTGAAACCAAAGAGAAATCACTTCCTTTGGGTAATGTGCCCTGCTTGCTTACATTTGTGTTTTAGCTGCCTGCCGCTGGGCTTTGCGTTCTTTTCTCTTCTGGTCGGGGGGCTTTGCAAAAACAATTTCTATTGGTTCGCCCTCCAGTTCTTTCCCATTCATTTCAGCCAGAGCCTGCACAGATTCCCAGCACAAAACTAAGTTTAGAACAGTGGGGGAGAACTCGTCTGTCCACGTTGAACATTATAAGAATAGCTCGCTCAGGCCTCTTACCTTTACGGCTCCGTCCCGCTCCTCAAAGTGAACGAAGGCATAATCTTTCAGTTTCTTTACACGTTCCAGCTTACCAAACTGACTGAAGGCTTTTTCAAGTATTTCTTCCGTTACGCTATTTGCAAGGTTTCTGACAAACAGAACTTTCACCTGGAACAAAAACCAATGTGCAACATACAATAAATGTTAAAAAATATATATATATCCCACCCCTCAGCTGTTGCATGTTTCTTCCATGTCTGTTAGTGAGGAGTTACAACTACACGTTAAGTATGAGGGCTTCCTTGCATAGCCAATAAAATCAATACCACTGTCTCAAGAAGCAACACAAAGGCTCCATATGGCCAATCAATATCACTAACATCTGCAGTGCTCCCAGACAGGAGAATGATTCAGCTACACGCCCTTCGTTACACCAACTGCCTTCAGTACGTTTCTGCATTTCTGTGTCTAACTTAGTATTAGGTGCCAGCAACAGCGGTGCAGGATTTTGTTGCTTCAATCTGGATCACACAACAGTCAGAGAGTAAACATATATTGCATTACCTTGGCCATGACCTCTGGGTCTGGGTCCTCGATAGGGTCAGCCCACTCTACTGTGACCACATTCCCCCAGACTTTGACCTTGCCACTCATGAGTCGCCGTCGGGCTTGGGCGGCCGTCTTGTGGTCCTCGTATTCTAGGAAGCAGAAGCCTCGGTTCTTCTTTTTGTCATCAGGCTGATGGTACAGTATGACATCATTAAGACCCTCTGTTTTGGGAGCAAAAAGAGAAAAATATAGAATTGGTCATGCAAGAATTCATAACGCAAGAACAATAAAAACAAACAAACTAAAAAAAGAGTGTCAGTTTTTAATCAGCTGGATAGCACTCTTCTATTTAGCAATTTCAGAGGTTCCTAGCCTGTGATAGTTAACACTTGTGACTGAGTGTTCACAGTTACTGTGAAAGACTGATGACCCTCAATTGATCAATCTGTCACAACATGAATTATTCACTCCACTTAAAATATACATAAGGCATCCACACACAAATTACAATGTCTCACCTGTGACTTTAGAAAACTCTTCCACTATCTGCTCTTTTGTTTTGCTTTTGGGAATGGACCCAACAAACAGCCTATTATTCGCAACCGATATACACACTCCGATGTGTTTGCCGGGGCGAATTTCATGATTGTTAAACTGTGGAAAGCAAGACAAGAAACACAATCATACCCAGTTGATCATGATCACATTACTGCAGCTTCACAAATGCAAATTTTTTTCTGCATCATTTTCACATTCATAAGTCTGCTTCTACAAAGATCTTAGCAAACAGAACAAATATCGAGATGGGAAAACAACAAGTTTGCTCGATGTCACAGAACACACCTAACTGCACCCGGCAGGTTTACTCTGCTTAACAAACTGTAACAAAAACGGAATTTGCTTTTAAAACAACAAAGTCCAGAGGTTCAAATAAAACCCTGCACAGCTTTTACAGGATGAAACTGGATGGGACACCACTTGCACAAGCAGTGCGCAACCACTGTAGGCTCATCGGAGCCCTCCAGTAGAACAGAACAGAAGATCAATGGGACACACTTACTAGCTTAACTGCCTCCTGTGCAGCATCTTTAGTGCAGAAAGTGATGAAGGCGTAGCCCCTGTTCAGGCCGGTGAGAGGGTCCATCATGAGCCGCAGGTCCCAGATTGAGCCGGCCTTCTCAAACAGAGGCACCAGTTCATCTTCAAACAAATCCCTTGGAATCTTCCCCACAAAAATCTAAACAGAGAGGACGTATAGTTGCATGGAAAAAAGGTTAATGACTCAGAAGCCAGTGTTCACAACAACACCTTAGCATGACACACCGTCAGATCTTAGCGGTAAACTGTCATTGTAACCAAGGTTACTCCAGAACAGAGTACATAATTCATCATATGGACAGTCTCAATTGTCACAGCAAGACAGCGAATGCCAGGCAAAGCCCTATAAGGACACTTCACGCTAGCTGCGACTTGCAATGGCATTACATTCCTTTGTGCAGGAATTTATGCAAGAAACGTCCATGCATGTTCCTTAAGGTGGCTCACAGTCCACAGGCTTGAGAGCTTAGATGGTCTAACGGGCCAAGATAGCATAGCGCTAGAGGATGTGGCACTGTGCTGTCAGTGTCCTCACCTCTGTGCCAACATGGGGCTGAACTCCTGAGTACACCGACTCTGGCGGGGGTCCACCGTACTTCCTCTGTCCTGTGGTTACGTCGAGTGTGTAGTTGGTTCTCTCGAGCAGAGCCTGCCAAAGGCATCAGACAAAGGCATCAGACTGCCATCAGAAAGCTGGAGGCTACTTTAAACTGCTTGAGCAAACAACTGATCAAACAACTGATCTTAATTTAAAACGAATAACACAGCACATATACACAAGTACCACATTCACAGGTGTATCACACATTTACTTTAATATCCACAGAGAGCCTACTTTTATTTTTGCTTCATCTGGTCCTTTACTAGAGTCTGAAACTTTGGTCCCCTGCTTTTCCCTCTGTCGGTAAGTCTTCATTACTCCGCACAAATAGGCACTTTTGTTCTGTGGAGAGCATAGTTTGTCGTTTTACCTCCACTCCTCATCACACCAATATTATCGTCTTAAGTACAAAAACAGTAAGCACAAACTTACTTGCACATGTGAAAGATCGCTTTCCTTAAACTGAACGAGAACTTGTAGCGCAGCGTCTTCATTGAATTCTTTCAAGGCCTCTATTGCCCTTTCATCTAAGTCGCTGTGTGCTACAAGGCCTGGGGCAAAAGGGACATTTCCAACATGAGATTTTGGTTCACTACAAGCAGTATTTACAAAGACTTGGTCCTTTTGTCAAACGAGATGTTTAATAGAACAATTATTAGCCAACAATAAATTAATTCCAAAGAGAATCAATAGCATCACAAGGGCATGTAGAGCAGCGCACAAAGTCCCGGAGAATGGCATATGAATGCACAGTCTACGCCAAGCAAATACACAGCCACAGTTAAATGAGTTTACATTTAATCTACACATTTAATCTACAGATCAAAGAAAGACACTAAAGAAAAAAATGCACATTGAATAGCTTTGGCATAAACCTACCTCATTGCACCTTAAGCCCTCACATATATGCATGCACACATAGGCAGGCACGCACACCCACTCACACTCACACTCACACACACACACACACAGCACTCTTTTGCTGATTAGTTAGCCTGTTCGCAGTGGGCTTTAGAGGGGCACATCACCTGTCCCAGCATCAGACAGCTGCCTCTATTGTTCCTGAGCCTGCCCAGCTGGCCTTCCCTCCCGTGGGACCATACCAAGAAGCACCTCTAATACAGTCCCCCCTTCGTCCACCACCCACCCCCAACAACAGTGTACTAATCCATTCCACACTGGGGGCTTTCTTTGATACACAATGCACTTAGGGGTTAATCTGTCTACTGAAGGCGCTGAGAGAATTTTGTCAATTGCAACTGCAGTACCCATTTTGTTAGGCAACCACACAAAGTTGCTAGGCTACTGTAGATTTCCTGATTCCCACTCCACAGAGCAAATAGTTGGCTTACAAAATACATGCACAAGAGGTAAAATCTGGGAGCGAAAAGAGAATGTGTTTTGGTTATTCTGCACAGGCTTACCTGCTACGTAAATTTCATCTAGTTTTTCAGCAACTTTCTGTGGTAAACCAGCTTCTAACAAAGTTTGGAAATGGTCAGAATGGGTAACTGCAGCGGTCGTGTCCATTGGTTCTTCTGTACCATTTCCATTAACATGTTCTGTTGCCATGTCTCCAGCAATCTGTTCAAATGCAATGGGCCAAATTAATTGAGAGGTTGGGGAGGATCAAAGAATTGATATGAATCACGGTCATCATACCATGTGAATGAATTTATAGAAATTGTTTCAGGCATCAGAATCTTAAAGGAAAGCCATGTTATTACAAAAAAAGTCCACCGTGAAGTTAGTTGTTAAGCATCCGACCAGTTTTGCTGTAGGAAAAGGTCCATCTGACCAGTTGGGCACTTTTATGCTACCAAAAATACACAATGTCTAGCTGTCATGACCACCCAGCTGCAGCGGGGTTTAATGCATAGGCTACGAAAAGTATAAGGTTATACAACTGTAACATCAACTTCAAACAACTTTAAATCCTACACCCATGCACAGAGGGAAAGAGGGCAAGACAGAGAACGTCAAGCAAAACAGCACTTTGCTAACACTACCATACCTTACATTAGCGTACATTACAGACAGCAACTTTCTCAGCTTGCAAGTTAACGTTCGAAACATACTTACTAATTCCAAGGTTTATAATTTAGCTACAGCTTAAAGTTACAACATAACTTTCATTTCATTTTAATGTAAACAATACTGTCACCATCAATGTTAATGCTAGCTGAATGTAGCCTACTTGCTAACCACACAACACCGTGATTTCCCTGTCGGTGTAACGCTCACAGGCTCAATAACTGTCATGGTAACGTTAGCTCCACCACTATCGTGGAGAAAGCGCTCACAAAAATATAATTGCCATCCAGTTGTTAGGTAAAGCACGCCTGTACATAATCAAGTTACTCTTGACTGGTAGGGTCCTCAGAAAGCTAGGTTACCTGCACGCATGCAAGTTAGCTATGTTACAATCTAGCACTGGAAAGCAGTAACCATGCCAGTGCCTGATAAATCATGGCTATGTCATGCTTATTTCTCCTTGTTGGTAATCCACCACCAGTCCACCAGAAACAAACTATCGGCAATACATAAAATAGCTGTGCACGCCAAAAACATGTAACGTTACAAATTAATTCTGTTTTTGTCAAGAAGCAACCTGCATTTAGATGCTTAGCATACCTGACGTTAGCTCACCATACCCTGTCAAAACGTTAACCTTAACTGCTAGCAATTACCAAGCCATTTGCACCTAGGTATGTGCAGTTTAACGTCAGTAAAGATAACGTAATTTACTGCAAAACACGTCTTTAATTGATACAACTGAAATCAGAATTGCATTGCTGGCTGGCTAGGTAACGTTAGGTTAGCCATGTCAACGCTAGCTAAGATGAGCACCATTAACGTTAGTCAGTGGACTTTACCAATAATGAATCAGTCGTGAGGTCGCGATCATGCCCGCATTTGCAATATTGTTACAACCCTGACTCAAGTCATGAGTACCAGTCACTATTTGCTTATTCTGGAGTTAACACTGCACAAGATAAGTAGAATGAACAAATGACCAATGTGCCGCCACATAACTGGAGTCCATTTTCAAAAAGCCGGGTGGCTAACACCATACAAGACAAACGACTTCTCACATTGTTTAGAAACACAACAACCATGGAAAATGGATAGCAATTTGCGTGTTGAGCAATTTAAAGTTCGCGATATAGTTACCTTAGAGTGGCTCAATAAGGTGCACGGTATGGATCAGTTCAATCCTGGGGTGTTTTTATGAAAAGAAATGGATCTACGACTCCCCGGTGCAAGTCCGGTTGGGTTCTTTTACTTCGAGTGATGTAAAATGGCGGATACGTTCACGCCAGGATTTCTCACGCATCTATGGGGTTTCTGAGACAATCATTCACGGGCTCAGTTGTCTGTCGATACACTTAACCAGACCCTGTCTGTCTATGCTGGGACCGTAAACCAAACAGCAGACATCCTACATGCTAAAAAGGCATAGACCAGCAGGATCATCATTAAAGTCCGTCACTGAATATTGTAAATTCAGATTTCAATCATGGCATCATTTGATGTCAATATGTATCTTGTCTGAAAATATTTCGGGTTGTGTCAAATTGAAAACCCTGACAATTATATGGCCAATATAATGCAATTCTATACAAACAAATAATGTAATGTTATTAACACTTGAATACACGTAAATAAAAATGATTTTATAAAATAGTTTATTGAAAGAAAATGTCAATCAGTTTTGGATAATTAGTATAGAATTAACTGGATTCTGAGTCTGAGGTAGAGGGGGTAGATGAACTGAAAGTTAAACTAGAACTAGAGCTTGAACTAGAGGTCAGACTACTTGTGGAAATAGATGTGGAGTCTGACTCAGAGTCAGACTCTGATTCTGAGACATTTGCAAGAAATCTTCCTGCAACTAATTCAAACATCTGCACCAACATCTGATCTAACTCTGCATCTGACTCTGACTCTGAGTCACTCTCTAAGGGAGGAACTCCAGGAACGCTGGCTTGTGGAAGCAGATTTTCTCGGTCTCTCAGACTGGAGCTGAAGATGTTCCTCACTGTGCCTCTTTCACCAAGACGAATGGTTCTTGTCTGTGCAAAATGATACCAGAAAAAAAAAACACATGCCCTCCATCACCATCATGGTACTAGTCTGTGCTGTTGTATAATAAATATTGTTGGACAAGTTCTGGCAACATACCTGGCCTTGATTAACTAGAGCCTGTTCAATCTGCCTATCAGATGGATTCACATCATCCTCTAATAAACATGTGGGGCGAACAACCGCAACCTGTGGGTATACAAGACTTAGGCATGAATTTAACATCTCTAAATCAAGACGACTGTCTGCCATTATATAAGGGTACTGTAGTCCTACTCATTAAAATACTAATGTAACCAAAACATCAATGCACAGGCTCTTTAGGATCAAAGCATACTAATGATTTTTGGCAATGTAACTGTAGCATGTACCTTCCGAGGAACTTTGTCCCTATCCCAAATACTCCGCTTAGGTTTGGTGCCAGAAATGGGAGAGCCACATGGGTTGTCCAACACTCTGCCATCAATTCTACAGTCCTCAGAGTGGTTCCCTGCCACTGCCTTAACATACAAAGGACCGTTAAAGAGTTAGACCCATTATATTCATTATTCAATTGGTTGTCAAATATCTCCTTCCATTACCTTTAGATGGTTTGAGGTATCCATTTAAGGACAACACTGCAAGTGTCACAATAGTTAATAACTGACATCAGATACAAAAAAAGAAATTTTCATTTGTAATCGCCATTGGTGGTGTGTACAATCTTAATTTCACTCTAGAACCTAGCGTCTTGAAATCTAGAATTTTCTTTATTAGCTAAAGCACTCACAATGACATCACAATCCTCTGAATTCTACAACTCAAAATCAGACTGTGAGGTTCCAAATGGCTTGGGAGGCACGGCCCGAGACTTTCACTGGCTGCACCATAGTGAACACTTTGTGGTGCAACTAAGGCAGTGGTTTTCAACCTTGGGGTCAGGACCCCAAATGGGGTCCCTGGAATAAGTAAAAAAAAAAAAAAAAAAAAAAAAAAACACCCCACATACAATAAAAAGCACTGTAAAGACAGAACTGTAGAAACAGACACCAAAGAGAGACAAAATGATGAAAATTTCATGCCTAGCACCATTGGAAGCAACAAAGCCAAAATATCTGCTTTGTGGTAATGTCCTGTTTGCAGAGAGTATGAAACCCAACAAAAACAAACGTCTATGGGGTCTATGGTGTCAAAATGGGGTCACAGGCCAAAAAAGGTTGGGAACCATTAAACTAAGATGTAGTTATGGAACATATTGGAGGAAAAAAAGGGGGGGGGGGGGGTTGGACATTTGAGAACACAATAAAATCCCTCATAAGCAAAGTTGCAAAAAGACCACTTATATATGTACGTCCTTTGGCCTTGTTACTAGGCACCCTAGACAAAAAGCAAGATTTGGATCAGATGTCTGCATCTGGAACTAAACCTATGCAAATGCAATAAAAATGAACATTAATTCTGGCAAAGGTGAACACAATTTCAGACACAAAACATGCAAAGACTCAAGACCTTTATTTAAATGATCTGGAACAATTACACAGAACATTTCCGTTGGTAGCTGCACAGTCAAACAAAATATTAATTTAAACCTACTACATTTGAGGACCGTATTGAGGGCTGACATTTCATGGACTGTAGCCACATTGAGTGGAGCTTAGCAACTTCTAAGGACCACAAGTATCCATTTCACACAAGCATCCTCCAAGGAAATTCAGATTGTATGATTGTAAATGTACAGCAATGCGAAAATAAAGGTGAGCGTTTCTAAGCATCCATCAACTTTTGACTCCAATCCGATCCAAATTTTACCTTGTGCTTCCTGAAGTCACTTAAACAGTTCACTGTCAAGGGTGGTGCCTTCTTCATAAGGTTTTCACCTAACGCTTTCCCTAAAGATGGAAAATTATTCCATGTTAACTAAATAATAAAAACGATATTAAAAATAAGACAACCATGATTAGTTCTAGTGTAGTTTTTAATAAAGGGTGCATTTCAGAAGTCAGATCCGTGTGAGATTCTCACTCATATGAAGTCAGGTTCGGGATAGATTCATCCTTAATGCAAACCCCAAACCCCTCTCTAGAAAGCTTGTTTGAACCAACAAAAGTGTTACAGTTGGTGCCATGTTCTTCAAACTTTCCTTTTAGACCAACACAAAGGCAATCAAAAGTGGCAACATGAATAGTCGAAGACAGCAAAGCACTTACTGGTACAGCACAAGCAGAGACAATCCAGCTGTGTGGATGAGAATCACTGAAGGGGAAAGGAAACAAAACCAATTAAAACAAAACAAACAAAAAACCCACACAAACACAGGGGGCAGGGCAAGTTAACCCAGAGGTACAAGAGCCTCATGTACTTAACAATGTCAAGTCAACAAGTTACTGCATTAGCACCTTAACCACCTTCTCTAGGTTTATCTCTTAACCACCTACTTGGAGTACCTCCCAGGACTAAGTACTTTTGAAAGCACAGATGTGCTTAATACAGTGTACAGGAAAGTTTGGTACCTTCTTTTAACAGCTCAATCCAAAGAGTCTTCTCAGCATGCTTCAGTCCTTGTCTAGAAAATTAGAGAACAAATTATATTTTAACCATAGGCTATAACAATGTAACCTGACTCTTTGCCATCTGAATGTTGTTCCGCCTCGCTCCACACATCCATCTGGAACTACTCCATTGGAAATGTATTTCAGAAGGCAG
>JASCQY010000161.1:12242-35430 GCA_030264315.1 Sardinella tawilis
TGAAATAAACAAAAAGACGGCGTTCTAATTAGCTGTCTAGCTAGATCGTCCGAAACAACGTTTTTCGATGCCTTCTATGGCTGGAAACTTTTGGGACAGCGAAGGCTGCGAGGCTGGAAGTCACTACCTCCCGTTTCGGACGCAGCCTAATACTGAGGGGTCGGTGCAGCAGCAGAGCCCAAAGCCCCCTGTGGTCTGAAGCCTGCTGTATGGGACCCTGAATGAGAGCACTCACTCCTGCAGGATTTTGCTGTCGGTGGTCTGCGGGTAGCCAAAGTCCATTAGCTCGTCCAGCAGCTCATAGATGATGACAAAGTTGTCCCTGATGCTCTCCTCCTCCAGCTCCTTAAAGTACTCTGAGAACACCTGAACACCACACCACAGCAGCATGAGCACAGAGCAGAGACCACCAAACAACCAGGCACCAGTAGCACCATTTGGATGTGTTTAAGCACTTCAACATTTTCATTCCATCAATTACTTAAGCACTTCAACATTTCATTTCATCAATTACTTAAAAATTCATCTGTGCTGATGCCTTCTTTGGAACATTTTGTGTGATGGGATCCCATCAAGTTATAAATAGTTAGACTACAGATTTTTTTTCCGATTTTTTTCCCTCAGTCTCATCCCATGCAATCCCATTAGGAATAGCCTGCCCTGTTCTTAACGATGGACTGGGAGACATCAAATCACAAAGCACCTTGTGCGGACAGATGTCAGAAAAACATTAAAAAATGATTTAGTTACTATAAGAGACCATAGCTTTAGCTGATGCACTTACTTGCACAATCTTGTAGAGGAAGGAGAAAACCAGAGAAACACATGCATTTTTCTTTGATGTGGCAACAACTGGAGAAAGGTCTTGTCAAGGCAAAAGCTTTAGGAACAAGAAGCTACAGGAAGCCACATGTAACTGACAACACGCCACTTTCATCACATCGTGCTCTGATGCAGAGGTCCAGTGCTCTATCTGTAGAGTTGGCAGGAAACCCAGAAGCCTATAGTTTTTTTGTGTTAGCATTTAATGCCGCCTGGTTCATAAGGTGAAAATCCCTATGGCCCCAAAAGTCAAGTATCTAAGATATACACAAAGACCACACAGACATGCTTAACATTCAGGTTTAGAGGCTCTCACATTGTTAATTAGCCATCAGTTGTCTGATTCTGTTGGTGCCTCAAAATGTCATTCAGTTTCTCATAGGACTTTTTACTTGGAAGCCAGAATGTTTAAAATGGTAACTGGCCGCAATCAAAATGACAGGCTTGCCAACTATATACTGGTGAGAGCTGAGAATTCAATTAAAGACATTTTCTAACTACACCCCAGGGATAATTGCATCTCACTTTGACAACCACTGCTAATGTGTATTGTACACAAAACACCTCAGTCTGCCTCTACACACAGAATCACACAGTTCAGATGTAATAGCCTGTTTGTGTGTGTGCCTGCGGAGTGTAAATACTGCTGAAAGAAACTAAGGATGGATGGATGGCTAAAATACACTCTTAGTATACAATCCGCATTAGAACAGTAGGCTACAGATAGATAGATACTGTAGATGGATAGATAGACAGATACCTACAGACTATACATACATACAATACAGTACATATGCGTAGTCCTCATTAGGACAGTAGGCTATATGTCCGTGTTGCCAGGCACGAGGGAAAGATTAGGATACGGTAGAGATTGTTGTGCTTGATCCACATGAATCGCACCGCTCCGTGGGCCAGGATGGGCGAGAGCGTGCCCTCCTCCTCCTTATCCATCAGCAGGGTCATGAAGTGCTCGATCTCAGACATGTCCACATCGCCGCGGTAGTTACGGCAGATCAGCACCTGCACGGAGGAACAAGACTGCTGCATTAGAGACACACTTCGTCTGCCGATGATATTAGGAAAACACTTCCCGCGAACCCTTTCCTATTAACCTACTTTGCAGAGACAGAAGAATAGGCTTGTTGCAGTACTTTACTAGTGTGACACTGACACAGGCCAATGAACTGAAAGTACTGGCAAACAGAAGCACACACCGCCTGTTTTAGTGAACCTGTCGGGCCTTGTGATTTGGAGACTGCATTAGTTCTGACAGGATGCAGGGTTTCCCCCAGTGCTTTATAGTTAAGGCGGCCACCTTAACAACAAAGACCTACCACCTTGACCAAGTCTCCAAAAAAGATGAATATTTTGTATTGTGATCATGATTTCACAGGCTGCTTTCCAAAAAATTGTATAGGCTATTTATGTTTTCGCTTCCTGTCATATATTACATGAAACTGCACAACATAGCCTTTCCAATGGCAATAGTTAATATTCACTAATACCGACTAACACCACCCCCTACCAGCGCCACCACCACCACCACCACCTTGACTAACTAATTTTCTGCGGGAATCCCTGGGATGTACATCATTTTAGAAAGAAAAAGCTAAAATCTAAACATAAAGTTGAGTATACGTGTGCCTAATAATGAATCAATTATGGGTTCTAGCTTTGGCACATCAACATTATGTGGAAAAAGGTCTGAGATCTTGCAGCAGCCATTCTGGTGGATTCTGTCTAACTTGACATGTAGCCTAATGATCCAGAAGCACAAAACCCCTCCACCAAGAATGCACAGCTTAACAGCTTAGTCTCTAGAGAAGCCAATTTGGCTTTCTGCCTGAATGTCCTCACACATCAGATTCACTGCAGCAAAATATGGTCAAGCACATTCTTAGCATAGCTTTTTGTTTCTTTCAGAGCAGTAGAGAAAGTGCTCAAAGTGTTCTAGAACTGTTACACTGTCCAGTAGCCACATGAATCAAAAACATTGCTTGAATTCATGTACAAAATGGACGTCAGGTTATCTACTTTGTCAGACAATATCAGTAGATTTGCTAGCCCTGTCTCTGTCTGTTTCTGCTTTTTGGTTTGATGGCACTAAGCTTCACAGCAAGGACAAAAAGCACTATTTACAATTCTCAGAACATCAATGCTTTCTCCTGACCCCTGAGCAGGTCTGTGCATTCTGTGCAGTAGTAGTAATGCAAGTAGAGATGAATAGCAGATGAACTGAGCCTTCATATTTGACATTTTGTCTACATAATTTTCTGTCAAAAGAAGGCACTGCCCTTGATTCATTTATGCCTCTCTTGATCTCTTAGTTGATCAAGCAATTCAATACAAAAGTGAACAAGAAATAGCTACAGACTGTCTTGCAATTACTGAAGACCATGGTTGTCAAAAAAGTCAATACTCAGATACTAATCAAGAGTAAAACTTAATCATTGAATTAGATGGCCATTTGTAACAGTATCGACAATGGCACCTTTGTCTCTTCCAGTTAGCACAACAATTTCACATAGCACTGCTGCAGACAGGTCACACACAGGTCCCACACAGACCGTTCCTTTACCATCACCTTGACACATGAACACAAGTTCACTCAGCTGGCTGCTGAACATGGTGGCCTATAGGCCTAAGTGCTGCTGTTGAAGATCCTGTGTGCGGTTAGTCAACATCTTGGCCTCTTGTTTTCCCCCTCCTGTGCTATCAAAAATTAGGCCAGTCATGCAGCCAGTATTTTTGTGGGTATTAGTGCTATTTGACTATCAAAATTGGTTGACTACCATTTTTATGATCGAAGCTTCATTTTACCTTAAATCACTTTTTTAAAAATGTTAGCTCTCCAGTGTCAAAATGCAGTGTTTCCCATATATCAATGACACTATGGCGGGCCGAGATACCGTCATTCTGGTCTACTGTTGTGTTTATAAATTAACATGAAGCTGTTATGAGACTCATTCACTCGCACGCACTCACGGTGACAGATCAAAGATCATGGAATAGCTTTTACCCTCTCTGAACAGATGGCACGCGGCTCCTGTGATACTCTGCCATTGTGTGTAGACTGCATTTACCATCATAACCAAAAAGCATGCTCTAGGCTTGGTGAATGGGACTGATTCTGCATGCCATGCAAATGTTATGTGGCCTGCCCCAGTGTATAAAAGCAAGCTCACCCCCTAACTAGGCCTAGGTCCAATGACCTAATTTCCGAATGCAATCCCATAATCATAAAGCCTTTGCGCACATGCAACTGATGCACTGTCAGTGGTTTAGCATTTAAGGCATAAGGCTCATTTGCTAGTCTTATGAGACCCACCAAACTTTACACACTGAAAATGTCAAATCACTCTAGGCCATAAGCTTCATACAAACATGCATTCTAGTAGCCTAACATCCACACCTTTTGACCACCAAAATGAGAAACCTGGATTATAGCATGATTGAACAAGGACATAACAATAACCTGTAATAACAATTTGCAGTTCAGGGTGCACTCTAATCTAGGCCTTGGCTAATTTACATGCAAGGTGGAATGCAATCAGGGTATGAGTGTACATGCAACAGTCTATGAATCTAAAACAACTGACACGACTAAAACTAAGAAACTAAAAATTGATCTAAATATCTATTGACCAATAAACTTACGTAAGGCAAAGCATGCCAAATTAAAATAGGCTACTAGACACAGACACACAACTTGCAAGCATATACATTAGGCCTGTTCAAAATCCCTCCGAGAAATGCAATCAGGCAGTCACAGCCAAACAAAACAATGACAACTTCTTAAAACCAATGCCTACATCCAGCATCTGAAGATCAGGCCCGATAACAGTGGGCCTCAGCCAACACGTATGAAGACTGGGTGCCCTCAAAATAACAACACCACACATTTCAAGGTAATGCTGGTATAATTAATTGACTCAGTTACAGTTAGCCAGAGCGGTGTGGCTCTGTGGTTACCATGATTATAACGTTATCATGCTTGGATAACGTTTGGTTTCTAAAAATGCCATCCATCACTTGCAGGTGCACCAATTGATTATGCACAGCTAAGTTTTCTGGATCTAACGCTAGCTGCTAATTTGATGCTGATTAATACACATTGGTTGCTGATGCAGATTAAAGTACTTATCCAATGTCATTTCGTTATTTTTCAGTTCAGAGATTTCAGACAGTCCACTCAACACTAACGTCACCATCTCTGACCAACATACATCCTCATTCGGAATTAGCTGACGTTGGCACAGTCAACACAGCCATAGCTAACGTTAGCTACCAACCTAGCATAGTACATGGACGCCAGCTATCACACTTGACGTTAGCATCCCCGCATCAATATAAAATCTGCCGGTTTACCTCGATACACGCAAAATGCCACCTTGGTAAAATAGGAATCTATATGAGTTGAACACAATATTGTTATAACTAGCTGACCATTACGCTAATATATTACGGATATTTGTTGTTAACGTTGGCTAACGATTTCACTACTAGCTTGTTGTCAATGTTCCGTTATCTTACCTTGCCTTTGAGATCTAGCACATATACGGCACTTGCCGACATCTCAGGTGTCTTCTTTCGCTTCTTAGCGAAGCGATTATATTGCACTTGTTAAATGATACCTTATGTCTAAATAGCAAATATGTCGCGAAACAGGACCATCGATGAGCTTCTCAAATATTTTTAAATCCCGTTTTTCTCTCAATCAGGAAAGAAATGCCACCGGTTTTCTTCGACTGGCATTGCGTGAATTCTGACCAAACGCCTCAACAGCGCCGTCAGTCGTTTCGGAATTAGAACTGCATGCAAACAACCAAGTAATGCAGAAGGAGGTCTGGTGGATGGTTCTCAACACTCAGGGTCAGGTCCCCTTGCCCGTAACTTATTGATGTGTGGCAGGGGTCATCTTACCAAATAGAAATCATATTCATTAAAGCCAGACAGCAATAGGCTGAATGCATGTATGTTACATGAGGCCTGTATTTGTGTAGCAATTGTAGGCCTATAGCCTTCATTAAAATACTATGATATAGGCCTATTTGTATCAAGGGTTAGGGCAGCCATAGGTAGGACTATACTGCATAAAGGCAGTCTGTGCAGAGGAACTGTAGCCTATATGATTAGGTCTTTCCCCAGTCTATTGCAATGACATGCGGTTCCTTTAAGTTTTTGAAGACCAAGGGGGGACAGTGGAAACCAGACCCATCAATGATGTAGAGTTTGAAACCAAGTGATTGACATTCCATTGCAGGGGCAAAACCACCATGAGATAAATTGATGCATTAAATTCTTTTGTGAATTGTGAATGCTGGATATGTGGCTGTGATTGGTTCTTGGATTATTGACAAAATGGGAATGAGCTGACAGGCAGTAGTGATTGGCCAAATGTTGGTAGAGTGAAATGTAGTTTTTACTCTAACCACAAGATGTCCTCACCTTACTTATGTTTTGACCTCACACTCATTCACTTTACCATGAAGCTCATTTCTAAGACATCCCATCTTCAGTAATTCATTGTGATTATTAGGTGCAAGTTATTTCACATATAGAACATTTTATATGTATGAACTGTAATGTTGATTGTCTGTTTGATGTCGGATCAAGTGCATACGGTATGATCTCACTATGTTGTGCGACTTGTTTAGAAAATCCCTGACATCTTTGACACAATCTCATCTATTGTTTGACCTGCATGGCCCTGCTCCTGCATGTTGCTTGTTGAGAGAGGACCTTGGCTGGGCCCTTAGCTTGAGATGCCTCAGTTTATAAGCTCTCTGCTTCTCTCTGCTGACGTCAAGGGTTTATTTTGAGCACCAATACATTTTACAGTCATGCTAGGCTCCTTTTTTCCAAAGCAAATAACAAACGCGTCTCATATGACAAACATACGTGTGTGTTTACATTCACTGTCTGGAGTTGTGTTGAATTTCTGGGAAATGTGTATTGATTTTTTGGGAGATAAAGTTACAATGCATGTGTCATAATTCATATTGGCTTGTAGTGACAAGGTCAAGGTCAAATGTAGCCAGAGGTCAAGGTCTAGTTCAGTGATGTGGAAGGCATACAGTAATTGAACCCTTTATGATGAGTATAGTCTCATGCATTGCCTGGGTAAAAACCCTGAGGCATCGTTAAGTCAAATATGCTCTGCAAGTCCATCTGGAAACTGGCCATTGCAGGTTATTATCAATTATCCAGTATACAGTAGTATGAGTTTTACATGATTCACAATTAATGAAGGCCTATGGTTAAATATGGTATAAGAAAAATATTGTTTATCACGGTTGTTAAAACAATGCTATGATATTCAAAGTGTAAATACATATGTACATCCCATATATATATATATATATATATATATATATGATAAAAAATACTTAGACAGTAGAAACAACATTGAATTTAAGTGAATTCAAGTGAAAATCATTTATTCAGCAACTTCCCTGTGTCCTATTGTCACAGCAGCCATGTGTGACAGGGTCATGGGTGAAATAAAAATAACTCAGAGTGTTCCTTGTAATACTGAATAAGTGAACCATAGGTCATCTAAGGACACGATTACTGATTTTCATCCTTTCGCCATATTTTGAGTCGTCTAGACATTGAACTTGTGACATAAGCCCAAGCCATCACTGAAAGCAAGCAATTGGAAGCAATTTGATGACAAACTTTCAGATGGAAGATAGGCTATCAACTATACATTCTGCATATTTTTCTTTGATATGCATTTCTACTCTCTTTAAAAAAAAAAAAAAGATAAACCATTGTCTATAGGGCCAATTTTGTGTAATGGTGAAACACAAATGATTACTAATGTACTGAAGCTTAAAGCATATATAAAGTTGATGTCTGTTTCTCTGTACTGTAACTAACAAGAAAGATATATTTTTTGAGTTTGTTGCGTATTGAAGCACTTTATTTTATTCTATTCAAGTCTTGTGCCATTGATTGTCCTGCATAAAGTTCCTCTGCTAAAGACTCCTTGTACAAGTTTTATGCTTCAATGACCCTTCAAAACTATCCCCATTTACCTGTGTTGGTGTGTAAAAAACATACACACCTTTATTGAAGCGTAAACACATCATCTACAGTACAAGGTCATGTGACACAGAAGTGTCTATGACATGCGCAGTAACAATGAGACAGCATGTAAATACACAGTACCATGTGGGAAGTTGGCTATAAGCCCAGACAAGCCACCACTAGCCAAAAGAAAGAGACACACGGGCACAGGGGACAAAATTAGCCTGCGCTTATAAGGCTATAGGTTTTCAAATGGAGACAACTGCTACTTGCTCAACAGGGCTGAAAATTCATGCATTATCATTTTTACAATGACACGAAGATGACCCTCACTGATTTCTCTCAATGCTTAGCATGGCTCCACTCAGATGCCAGGAGTCTCACAATGAGTGCACTGAAGGCAAAGCAGATTCTTTCAATATGCTGGCCTACTTTTTAAGCAGCTGGCGAGAAAAAGGGAGGTCATATCAACGGTGGGTGACGTTCTTGAAGTTCCTCAACTTCAACAAAGAGACTATCAAAGCTTAACCCCTATTCCAGCCAGTGTCTCACAGGCAAAGCAAATGGGTCATTTCTCTCAGTTGACTGAGCAGAAAGGCATAAACATACACAGACACAGTGGTGAAACCATCCCACCGACAAGGATCCTTTACTTGATATCTCCGTCATGCTCGTGTGACTTGCCTGAGGTGTAGGCCTATGGGGTGAACGAGTATTCAATTTTTTTAAGTTCAGTTTAAGTGCAGTTTATTTTTTTTTCTCTTCAAAAAACAAACCAAATCAAGAAACAACCCTGTGTTTGACTGTAGTAACCATGGAAACCCTACAGTGTCCTACATTGAGAACAAGTCCTATTGTGGCCTTTGAACACAGTGAAGCGATATCGACTCTCTACACCGGACACAGTAATGAGTGTGCCCTCTCTCCCATGCCCACCCCCGCATTGCGGGGTACTGCCACCATGACCTCTGTGCCCCTCTGCCCACTGTAACAGCAGTGTGTGCCAACTCTTGCCGTTTCCTCCATGGAATCTCCTCTTTGGTCCAGTTCATGCTTGTGTGGCCTTGTAACATACTGGAACATGGCGAGATTGAGTAAATGTTCTCTGTCTGTGTATGGCAACGGGCCATCACCTCCTCACTTTATTCTGAAGAAACGTTGGGACGGATAGCCTATGCCAGAATAAAGCAAATATAGTGTGGGCCGAAATGTGGGTGCATTAAACTTTACTTATTCCTTTTTACTGGATCTAAAGTGACCTGTAGATATACAGTACTATATACTATTACAAAATGACTAATATTTGTGTTTAAAACGAAATTGCTTTGTATGGTGTATGGCTTTGAACACTGATTGGATGTGCTGTGGGCATAGGCCTACTCTGCCGTGAGTTATTTTTGTGCAAGTGAATGGCACAGAGGTGTTCAATCTTTTGTCTTTCTTCTTTGTCTTTATTACAGATGTACACCTCGACAGCCTGATTACATGCTGCTGATATGTGCCTATGAGATTCATGACCTCTGCTGGCTACAACAATGACACTACATATTTTTTGTCACTGCAACCATTTAGAATTTCCTGGTGAAAATATCCTTTTGCAATCTGTTCCTTCCACAGCATACAAGGTGCAAATTACTGTTCTCTGACCAGAGTCTGGACTGTGTTCAGATTCATGGAAACAATCTGTGACGTGATGCCATGCCAGTGGAGTTGTGGAGGACGAACTAACGCTAGTTCCTGTCGCGAAGTAGTCAGGGGCTTGTGACACTTGATCTGTCTGCTATTGTAAGGACAGGGGACAAATGGTGACAGGCTTTTCCAAATTTACTGTGTCCTCACATGGGCTACACAGCGCCCTTCATGACCAAATGACATAACATGCCACACACTTGTAAATGGCAAGCCATGTGCACCACAACCGCTTCCAAGTACAACACAGAGCTGATGTACTGGTTTAAGTCCAATCGTATCCATTCATCATAGTGTAGATCATTTTCCCTCTTTTCTTCCCAGTTGTTTTTAGCTCAGGACACGCGGTTGCTCAGACATAAAAGTAGCTCACCCAACCAAAACGGTGAACGTCAAAAGAAGACTTACCCTGTACCTCAATCCTCTTAATACATTTTGTCATTGATTACAACCAAAGTGTATGTTTCAGGTGAAAGTGGGACAGAATTACTGTACAGTTCTCTGGTTAATAGTCCATCCTCAGAAATACGCAAAAAATTAGGTTGCTTTTCTCTTTATCAAAATGGAATTTGAATGTTATTGTAAAGTAAAAACAAATCAAGTCGAAGTAAGTTAATTAGTGTTGGACTAATAATAAAGTCTATCCAAATTATATAAATACATTGATGTAAATTCATCCCAAATGGACTTGCATCTGAACTCTTCAAATGTAAAACCTGTGCAGGTTATTGGACAGTGGATGCAGTTTAAGTTTCCACACCTTCACAAGGGGAAAACTCTCCTTCAATGTCAAGTGTATGCATGCCTGGTCAAGAGCCCATAAGCTGGTTGGGGGTGTCTGCCTGCCTCACCAAAACAGGTTATGCACGGGCAGGTGACGTGCCCCTCCAGGCCCATGTGACGGCTATGCTAAAAGCTACAAAAGAACTGGCCAGCACATAGCAATCCACCTCCTGTGAATGTCATGGAAGAATACATTTAGAAAAGTGTACAACAAACCATCAGGTCTACTGCAATTGTGTTTTACTTTATGCACTCTGTTGGCTTTTATGTATATCTAAATGTTTTATGCTTTGGGAAAAAAAAAAAACAAGAACATGTAGTACACTTGATCATTAAACCAGCGTATTGCGCACGTCACTTTGATATTAGCAGTTCTATATTTACACTTAACAGATTCTGTGCTGAGTATGTGGGTCAGCTGGAAGGCTAACGCTGTGTCTGCATGGGCACACAAAAAGGTACTGTAAGATCTTACACCCATGTGAGGTATGTGGTGGAATGGTAGGTTTCTCTTATAATATACAGGAGAAATTCCAAGATGATGACTTGCAAGACACCATAGACACTCCCATAGGAATAGTCCAGTGTACAGAGATTATACACATGTGAGGTTTATGCTGTGTTACCAATGGTTTGTGTACTGTGTGTAGTGTGTGTACTAATGCATGTTTCATAGTGGTCCATAAGAAATCCAGTGTCTTCTGGTTCTGCCTCATGACCTCTCCTCTAGTGCCTTTCAGGTACAAACACACTCACACACACACACACACACACACACACACACACACATGTACACATGCACACATGCACACATGCACACACACACACACACACTCACATTTCATCATGCAGCTCATGTGCATTATGTAAAAGCGTGAAATAACCATTCATATTTCGTAAAGGAAGTTTTGATTCTTCCTGTGCACACACTGCTATGGAGGACCATGTGAATCACCCCACAAACTTCAGGGCCAACGCGCACATATCAGAATCTTTGTTGGGGCACTTCAAGAGTGCTCTCACAGCATTGTGACTGCAGGAGAACTGGACAGGTGCCTGGACACACCGCCATCCCTGTATGTGTGTGTGTGTTCGCACATGTGTGTGTGTGTCTGTGTGTGTGTTTCTGTCTAGGACAGATGGGAAACAGGGGTGAGCCATCAGCAGAGACGATTTACGAGGCTGCAGAGGCGTCTGTGCCCTCTGCCCCATTTCGCAATGTTTACCCTGAGGAGCTTGAGGGCCCAGCAGCAGCGCCAGCAACCGCCTCCACCTTAACCACTTCAGCAGTCTGACTACAGTTGGTGGCCGCCCACTGCTCACAGGTGAGGGCCACTCACATGACTTCCATGTTTTCACTTGACATAAAGCAGCCCTGTCAGATGGAATACTATACAATGGAAAGTCGGCTATGTAGTATTTTTGGTCAGGTTGTTTTGTAGAGGTAGTGATTTGCCTCATTGCCTGTCCAGGAGGTGGTACAGTACTGTGTACAGTATCATTTAGCAGGTGATGACATCACCAAGGTCAGAGGTTAAATATCCCACATTGTGTTTTTGTTCTGCCTCATGGCACGTCAAACAGAGGATTATCCTGAGGATCCTCAAATGTCCTTTGGCTCGCAATGATGGTGTTGTCACCCAATTGTTGGTTATCTGAGATGTTTATCATTTATGCAAATTTGTCATTTGTCAAATATGTGAAAGCATTCATAAAGTATATGCCTAAGCCCTAAAGCATTCTACACTTAGGGGTTATGTAAATATTAAGCAGCCATTCCCTCATGCATTTTGTTTGTGAAAGTGGCAGTAAACAGTAATGTACATTCCATAATGCACATATCCTAAGAAAGCGTTTTAGTAGAAGGCACAGGAAGTACCTTGGTTTTATAGTGTTGTTTTTGTTCTGTCTGGCTTTATGTTTATGCTTCATGTGCTTTGACGTGCATATCAAATTGAGTATTTTCACATGTCATCTACAAATCTGAAATCTGGTGATGGCATGTGTTCTTTTAACACTGCTCTGCAATAGACGCCATCGGAGTGCGTCAGTGATCTGTATGTTGGAATGTGCAGGCAGGTGTGTAGGACAGAATATTCAAACCAAATGGCCACTCAATCTCAAACATATCCTAAAACACATCTTCTGGAGTACGTCCAAGAAGCTCACACGGAACTTCAGATGATGTAATCCAGCTGTATGGACAATCATGGGATGTGTCAGTGATAGAGCAGACTCACTGCTTTGTGGATTATGGAATGAAATACAATTTTACTTTTGTTTCCCTATGTGGTCCATCTCCATCTTACATCTACGGTTACTCTTTTGGCAGACAAAACAGCATGAACAACATGCGCTAGCTAGCTGCTGGATTGTAAGCTGCTGATTATATTATATCAGTCCTATTGCATGACACAGTGTGCTGTTACAAACTTCATTCTATTTCCCTGCTGAAAAAAAAACAGCCTGACCAGCTTATGACGGTTTGCTGGTTTTAGCTGTGTTTTCGCGAGAGTTTTGCTTGTTTAGCCGGTTAACCCAGTTTATGATGGTCATCAGTCACAAGAGTTTTGCTGGTTGCAGTTTATGCTGGCCAACGTCCAGCAATGCAATGTCCAGCTTTATGTCTGGTTAAACCAGTATGTCCATTTTAAACCATCAATGTAAGCTTGATAGGCTGGTCACCAGCATGACTGACATAAACCAGCACCCTTACCAACATGGCCAGCTTCCTAAGATGGTCACACTACTAGGAAGTGGTGGTCCAACCAGAAAGACCAGGAAAGACCATCAAAAGCTGAAAAACTGTCCATTACAGAATTGCATTATTAGAATGAAACATAGGCCATATCATGGATCATTTAAATTCTCTTTATTTCCACAAATAATCAGAAATGATTCTTTCCGATTCACACAAATTACCGGTCAAAAAATCAGGCAGATATAAATATGACTTTTAAAGGAGAGTGAATCAAACTGAAGCCCTGTTGTCTGAGGCTGCCGAGTGCTGTCGATAGGTATCAGAATGACAGCAGTATAGGTACAACGTAGACAGAATTGGAGAACTAGCAGCTACAGCTAACTGATTGGCATATCTTTTTCGCTATGCCTGGTTTCGTTTTCATATGCCCTAATCAGTTAGTGGTAGTGGCTAGTTCTCGAATTCGGTCCATGTTGTACCTACTGCTGTCATTCTGATACCTATCGACAGCACTTGGTAGCCTCAGACAACAGGGCTTTGGTTTGATTCACTCCGGAGAACTGCTTTAAGTTTATCACTCAGACATTCAGTTCTATATCACTGAAAGGCAAGCACATTTCCTTTGATCAGTGTTTGTGTAATATATTAATCTTTCCAGCTAAATTATTGAGAATAAGAATGTTGCCTCCTCTGCAAATTTGCACTGAAATCTGTATACCAGTGGTACAATGCTAAGGAATATGAAGAATGATCAGGACCATTTCTTTCATTGGTTTAATACGTTTAATTGTACCTACAGTATATACAAAACCAGTACCTGAGGATCATAGCTTATTTGGTGGTTAATATCTTTAAATATATCCCATGCAGTTGCTGATTAGATGTACACCATGAAAAAATATATCATTATATTACTGTATATTACAATTTCCATGAAAATATGTATTCAAAAAACAGAGCATTTCCATCTGATTGCAAAAAAGATGTGCATTTACATCTCAAGAGAGATGAGTAAGGGACTCCACTGACATGTTTAGACTTGATTATTTAAACCAAGAGGGAAACATCATAACGTCTGAATTTTCTGAATGGAATGTTATACTAAAATATGCAGAGGTAGTTCACAGGTGACATCACATCACTGTTACTTTATTGACCTGTTGACATACCTAGAATCTATATTTTCAATTGCTATTTACACTCTGTTGTTACGTCAACTGAAACAAGTGAATTTAACACCTCATCAGACACACTGAACAAGTTCAGAATTCAGAAGATATCACTTCATTCCTACAAAGTGATTTTAGTACCATAAATACTGACATACTCAATGCAAGTGCACAATACACTGCAAATATAACACAGTTACATAAGCATATTGATCATCAACACAGCACACTTTGCATTGTTCCTGTGAACCAAGTCCAGCAAAAAGCCAGATCTTGATCTTGGTGCAAAACCTGCACCTCATCTGGAGGCATCAGCGATGTGAGTGCATCCTTGTAGACGCTCACGCTTCACTCTGTGGGCTTCTTGAAGAAGCTGCCGTGATTCTTCAGCTTGTGGAGTCTGGAGAAGGAGAAGGAGGTGCTTCACTATTTGATTTTTTTTTTGCAGTTTAAAATGTTTTTAATATTTCAGTAATTTGCAAGTTTGGAACCGTTTAAAAGCATTATTTTCCTTTTCTTTTTTTCCATCACTCACCTTGCCTGCCTCCGGCTCTCTTGGTCCTCCTTAGACTTCACAAAGGTAGTCTCTCCTCCCCCCTGAGTCAGGTATGCAAACTCACTCTCTTTGGAGGTGAAAATCAGCCTGAAAATAACCAAAACATGCGAGTCATGCCAGGGCATTGCAAAATGGGCTGTGAATCCACAGAAAGGATTTGCAATGCTTACTTGAAAAATGTGTGGAAACTCGTTGCCTCAAACAAGTTAAGTAACCATAACTAGTCTCTTTCAAGTTATGATAAAGATATATTGAAAGAGACAAGTAATCTTAACTTTACTTAACTCGAGGCAACAAGTTTCCACACATTTTTCAAGTAATCATTACAAATCATTTTTTACAGTGTGGTTATTATTACAGTAATGCTTACTTGGACTGAGTCTCCCCAGATTTGATTCGCAGCCTGCGGATCATGAACTCATTCTTGCTGAAGAAGCCAGACAGGTAGGAGTCCCTCTCCCACTTCAGCTTCACCATCAGCAGGTCACCAATTTCCACATCAGATGAAACAAGGAAAGATATTGTGCTGTTGGTAGACATGTTAGGTCTGGCAAAAAAAAAAAAAAACAAGAATAAGTAAGACCCACGATACAGCACTGTAAAAAAGCATGGATAAGTTTAATAGATCTTGACTAGTGCTACATGCTCTCCTTACTACTTGCAAATATTGTTCTGTTACATACACAGCGACACAGAAGACCTACAGTACACGGTATAGCTACAGTGGCTATACCACTGATCTAAAAAGAAGGGGCTATAACCTACACAGTGACTGAGATTCCCTCTTGTTCTCCGTGGGTTCCGTAGAGAGACACAAGCACCGGCTGCTCCACAACACTGAGGTTCTTCTGAGAGAACATATGGACTTTTACCTGGTAGTGGAAAACTGAAAAACAAACACAAAATAAAACTTCACTCTCTTGCACAGACACAGCACTGTCTCACTTTCAAGAAATGTTCATGATTTGAGTTCCTTGTGTTTATTTGAGTGCACAGTGCATAAACAACATGTGCATACCTTTGTAAGGCATCAGCTCTCTGGTTTTGAGGTACATCTTGGCACTTCTGGCGTTGCGTATCTTTTTAACACCATAGCCCATCTTGTTGCAGCGGTTCTTGCGGCAGCTCAGGCAAAGACCCTTATAGAAGGCCTCCTTAGAACTGCAGCGATATGCCATGCTCTCATGGTCTTGGTTCACCAGGGAATCAATGAACAGATGGATGGATCGTTCATGAGAACACTTCACAAGCTGGTCCATATCTACAAGGAGAAAACGGTGCAGAGCAGTTTCAGCAAAGAATGTTTTTGTTCAAGGAATTAAGAAAGTGCAAAATGGTTGTCAAAATTCATCTGTCACAATATTCTGGACATACAGATCCACCTGTGAACAGGCCAGAAGTATGTATATGTAATATTACCAAGACCAATAAATAAAATTTTACAACAATAAGATTTTTTCAACATACTGTTAATCCCAAAAGCAGCAATCATCTTCATGGTGTTCTGCAGACTGCATCCGGGCTGGAAGGTGCCGCCATTGGGGTAGATGTCAATATGCCCTACAGGCCTCTGGATGCCAATGCTCAGGTCTGGTGTGCCTCTGGTGTTGGTGTGCAGGACATCCACAAAGTTGGCATCATCAGGCGAGAGGCGCTTTAGGTCCTCTGCATGCTCAAAGCGGGGGCCCGCTGGGTCAAGGCCTACAGAATGACGAATGAAGACAGAGAGAGAAAACTGATGGTGCATGCTGCCTCTCCCTTGAGTTGCTTCATTGTAAAAGTTTCTGATTTTTCTAACACTATACAAACACTTCATCTGTCATGTCAAAAAATTACATTGACCGTTGTTGTGGAGTACAAAAGGAGGGCGCACAAACTAACTCACTCAAAGACAGCGACAGACTGAGCCGTAAACATACACAGTGCAGTATATGCGAATCACGGTTTTAGTGTTTTTTTTTGTCTGTTTCCTTGTTAGTGAAGTTGAGAGAAAAAGAGAATGACAGACAGATACCACACACACATGCACTGAAGCATAAACTGCCCTTTGAATTGGAAAACATCATACATTAGCAAAACCACACTCAGGTCAGGCTAACAATGCAGAGAATTGGTGTCTTTTTATAGCACTCTGTTTGTGTCTAGTCAACAGTGGGGACATAGCCTACTGTGAGTCAACAACATAAACTAAACAGAAAAGAATGTGACCCAGTGCATATTAAAGAATGGTGTATCCCATAATTTTGGGCAAACACGTGAGAGGATGGCTACAGACAGCTACTTCTCTGACCTGTGATTCTGTTGACTTTGTGGTTCATGAGGTTTCCTGCTATCCCGGCCACATGGGCTCCCAAGCTGTAACCAAGCAGGTGAAGTCTGTCCAAGGGATACTCCAGGTCCTGTCCAGACAAAAAGGACCAAAAACATCTCATAGATCTGAATTGACACTGAATGCTCTTTATCTTGTAGGCGATAATAGCAGGGTACCGTTTGAGACCTGCGCCCCCCTTTCTCACCTCCAGCCAGTTGGCAAATTTGGCGACATCCTTTCCCACCAGTCTAGTGTTTGCCGCGGAGGTCGGGTAGTGTTGACTGGCCCGATCTAACCAGTCCACCACGATGACATTGGCACTGGGCTCCCGCTCAAAGAGCGCGGTCACCAATTTGTAGACCCAACTCTCAAACAGCCCGGCCACCTATCAAAGGACACGAGCCGTGTTCAGAAGCATGCTTGACGCACAGCGAAAAAAAAAAAAAACGATGTTTTTTGTTTTAGTTTTTTTTGGTACAATGGTGTGCCAATAACGCCACCAGATTACGTGACTACTCAATGGTCAGGTTAAACTCTTGCATGTTTAAAATAGAAATGTGTGCTGTTTGCATGCATGGCAATCTGCTGTTATAAACAGGCGAGAATACATGGTGTTAAACCTGTTCAACCAATAAACTTCCTCTTATTTAGCAAGCTGAAGGCGCACTAATACGCACCGACCATCCGTGGATAATCACAAAAGTCTGCGAACTGGCGTTGAATCCACATTCGGAGAGGGTGTCCCTTTTGCCAAGGATAAGGTAACAGATATCCTCGTCTGGATATTCTGATGTCCGCAGTGAAAACTTGGTCTCGATGTCACTATAATCTTCAGTGTTAAGAGTGGAGTTGCCTGTAAGCGCAGAAAAAAAAAATCAAACTGCACCTGTTGCCACTGCCTGTGACAATGTGTAGCTTTTCATTGTTCAATCTTCCATAAAGATTATATTCACGCAAACACCTCATTTAAAATGAGTACTAATAAAGGCTATAAATCAGCAGCTCACCCGCAAATGGAAAATATTTAACTATAATAATTTAATAATTCACTTTTATAATATTTTCTGGGATCTTGCCGACAATTTGAACAATCTTCATACTTACTGGAGAAAACGGACTCAGTTGTCGTGTTTAAAGGTTCACAGCTCTTAATCAAAGAAATCCCAATCACAAGAAGCCATAGATTTTCTTTTCCCATATTACAGTAGATTCAAACGTGTTAGTTATTAATTTGTATCAAAGACGAGAAACGGTATTTAACCGTTATATTTTTCCGTGATCTATATCTGTCAGTTATAAACAATCTAACCCTCTTTGTAGCTTGTCTGGCCTTATATCAAAGAGCGACTCTCCATATTCGTCTTCTATTGGCTGAAAGTGAGACAGGGCGTCACCGGTTGTCCTTCCCCAACAAACATGCTTTCATCCCTCACGCGTGACCCTGTATGTACTTGAAGGGCTTTGATTCCACAATATATCCGAGAGCTAAGATGCATGATGTTCTGACCCAAATATAGCATAGTCATATATTTACATTGACTGTGCAGAATGCAATAACTATCTTGATTGAACGGCGTCTAACAAATATAATCAGATAACAGGTAGCAGGGAGTGACATTAAGGGATGTATTTTAAGTCACTTGCCTCCTGGCATAGTCGAAAAGTCAGTCTCATACATCATCTCATCTGTTTGGCCCTGTCACACTGTAAATATAAAGGACACAAGGATTTCTCAAGCCAGTCCATACGTGAAGGATAGATGACAATGCCATGGGTATTATGAGTAGTGTGTGATGATTCTGCATTGTGCTGATTAGCAGTATGTTGAGTTATAATGATCAAAGTCTGAATTTAAAATAACTTTTTTTTTCATTCAACCTCTGAACTTTGTATATTCACAGCCATCAACGATGTGCATCATCACTTACGGGAAAAATGACTAATATTTAATCTGATGTGTGTCTCTGTCTGAAAAGACCCTCATCAATCCCTTGAAGCAGGTGTCTTTTTCCAAAACATGTTTGTTCTGTGCTGTGGGTCTGGGTATCAGTCCTGCGTCTTTCCAACTCCCAGTGGCCGATACCTTCCAATACCAACCAATGGAGGTGAGAGAAAAGGGGAACCTCCCCTGGCCAGACGTTCTGAGCCGTCTGCTGTGCTATCAGCAGGGGCATATCTCAAAAAGCCCCCCCCTCCCTCCTGGAAAAGAAAGAAAGAAAGAAAAAAAAGATTTAAACAACAACAACAACAACAAAAAAAACAGAACCTATATGCTGGCTAGTTTGTGCCAGGTCCCCTGCTGAGTGACTGATCTCCCAAATCTTTTAGCTATAGATCCCTCCACCATCCTTCACCCCTCCCCACGGCAACACCCCTGCATCATTTTTTCATTCATAAAAAATGTGAGCACCATTGTTCTTCTTCTCCAAATGACAGGTTTATCTAGACCCTGAACTGGATGGATGACTGCTGGGCAATAACTGCACGTCCTGTTTCTTCAAAGGAATGATGGATGTCTGCATGTGTCACCAAAGTGTTAGCGTTACTGTTGTAGGTCAGAGATAGAACAAGTTGAACACATTTGCTGTTATCTCATGGGGCCTAATCAAAACTGATCTACCCAACATGAGTTTTATCGCAACTCTGTGACAAACAAATTCAGCGAACCTTAAAAGAAATGCTCTAATCTGTATTGTCATGACACCAGACAGCTCAAATGACAAATGACAGATGTCTTGTAGGACAATCTATGGTAACAGTCATTTTTTCAGTGCAGATATGGAACATGCAACTTACAAGTATTATGTCAAGTTAGTTTCCACAGAGAGCAAAGCAGCAGAGCTGTATGCACAAATACGCTCAGCCAAGATAATCCAAGGCAAACATGTCATTATTTATAATGTCTGTTTGTCTGGTTGATATTTCATGTCATATGATAACACAGCATAGCCAGGCTAGCGCTGGACAAAACTTCTCAATGAGGGATAGAAATATAAGATATTGCATGGTTGGTAGAAGAGTGAAGGCTTACTAGATATGCTATGAGTGGGCCGGCCATATCCTCTACAAAGTGGTCAATTGGGGCTGTCACATTCTTGAGGATAAAAGACACTAATGTAGAGGAATTTGGGGCCCTGTTAGTCAAAGAATAGGTGGGTGTCATCTGGAGGTACTGTGAGGCTAAGGCTGTTTGAACACTGCTCAACAAGAGCGGGACACATTCACAAACAAGCAACATGTAGCCGACTGTAATTGCAACTGCAAAAGTTTTCAGGAATCTTAAGATATATACAGTATATATATATATATATATATATATATATATATATATATATAAAGCAAAAGCATACAGATTAGGAAATGTCATTGCTTGTCATCAGTTTGATATCATTCATAGCTGGGGAGACCTACTGAGTTGTCTTACCATATACTGTACAACAGGTCCTCAACTAAAAACAACATGACACAACATATTTGTTTAGCCTGTGGATATGAAGGTCTTTCCCCTGTAGCGATTCATGGTCTCCAAAGAAGTTCCTCAGTGAGGGAAGTTCTGGATGTCATGCACAAACACAAATGCCCACACACACGCAAAGGCACACAGTGTTACCTAATGTGTCGACCCCAGCGCAAGCGAGGAGAATGCAAGCAGCCTGAACAACAGGATTCCACAGGCATTTTCAGGTGGGTCTACTCTGGCTCACTAACCGATAGTGAACTCAGAGCATACATATCACATGATCATACACATGCACACATACAAGACTGACACGTACACACCTTGTCCCAAACACAATCCTAAGAAATAAATATCTCTGTGTGCATGCGTGAGGCTTGAAATCGTTAAATGTCTCTCACAAATGTCACATTTGTCGTAAATTGGAAAAGTATAACAAATAATGTCCATTAGCCCGAGAAAGAGTACTGCACTATGTATGCCAAAAGAACATGGATTATGCCCTGAAAGTAGATCTGAAAATAATAGTAGTATGAAGCAAATCGACCAGTATGCATTAGCACAGCTTGAAATTCTCGGCACCCCTTTACACGTGACCAGCGAGGCACTGGTGGCCCCAGACCTGATTTCATCTTGCTTTTATTACAAAGCTAAACAAAAGTGCACACAGTCCTACAGTAGTGAAGGGTAGTGTTGACTATCTCTTGCTGCTTCTCCTGGAAACACAGAGATGGGGGCATGTTTGATCTGTCTGGAGAGAAACTGCACTTCCATTCGGTCTCTCTCTCTCTCTCTCTCTCACACACACACACACACACACACACACACACACACACACAAACAAACATATCCCTTCCCACTTCATCTACCCTCCTGACCTATAGGCACAAGGGCAATGTGTAGCATTAGCCCTCTAATGAATCCATCTCCTGACCTGAGAGAGTGCTTGAGTCTGGTGCTCAGCTGAGTCTGGGCCATACCTCCCGACAGCTGCTGTTTGTTTGCCTTGGTCAAGGAAAAACTGCAGGCACCTGGACTACAGCAGAGATCAAGAGCAGGGAGCCAGACGGGCGGAGTGGATCGACCATGGGGTTTGGGGTGTCTTCAGCTCCTGTGAGAAATATCTAAGCTTGAATATAAAAACAGTGTCCTGTGGCCAGGATGAGTATTGATAACGGTTAATTATCAGGAGCTGAACAAAACATTCCGATTTATTCATGTTGGAGATGTCTATCCAGAGCAACTCACAATTTAGGGAAAGCAATTACGCTTACACTAAGTCAGTATGATAAATTCCATTCAACAAGCATGAAGAAATCTAGGCTTTAGGATGAAGGTGTGGCTGAATCTGTTTTGAGGTCCTCTGGTATTCTGGTACTCTGTAACCGTGAACCTCTGGATGAGGCATATAGGCAAAACAAACCTACTACTGCATGCTAATGACAAGTAACAAAATGCTGCCAGACACATTTCAGACCTTTTTGGAATAAGGCGTTAGGTATAAGGAATAGGGTGATTTAAATTATGTACAAAAAGTCCAATACAGTTTTTTCAACTGCTTACACACAAAATCTTTGTGTACATGTCACACAATTTCTGAAACATCTCACTCAGACACCGTAACTCTATAACACAATTGCAAAACACTACACATATGTCTCGGCCTTTGACACAGTTTTCAATTTTGTAAAACCCTTTTTACAAAACATACACACACCTCCATACCTAACTCACTGAAATCTACTAGGAGGTAGTTTGTTTTCTGTCATGTATCACACACGTCATGTATCATCAAGTCAAAAATTCCACTGTGTACACACTGCTTTACTGAACACCAACCAAGCCTTTCCATAGTATAGGCCTATGCATTTGCTAAAGGTCAAGTTAGGAGATCATGATCAGTGCATGAAAATATTGGAGGCCACCCCACACACACGCACAAAAATACTACAGTAAACTATGCTTAGTGTGTATTGTGCTTTAAGTGTGGAGCAATAGTGTGTAAATGATAGATGCATAAATTATGATATAAGTGTGTGTGATGTTTTGACAAAAGCTTGCCTTTGAGAAGTGTTCACTTTATACATGTACAGTAATAGGCCTAATTTAATTTTGCAGGAGACACAGAGCTTTGAAAATGTGTGTAAGCAGTTGAACAAAAACTGTGAATTATCAAATTGATAACATTTGATTCGCTACTGGTTATCCCGAGTGATTCATCATAGCCTTGTCACGCCAGAGACTGTTCCCATCAGCATTGCTTTTAGCACCTTGTCTTGTGTCACCCTCTGCTGGTTACTTCAGCAAACTTTCTGTTTCAAATATCAGACTGCAATATAATGCTGCCTCATTGACTGAGAAGGAAAGGTCTGAGAAATTATAGGCTATTTTAATACACTGACTAAGCCTACTTAGAAAATTAAACTGTGGTAGAAATATCAAAAAATAAACAAACAAACAAAAAACTACAGGCAATAGCAAGTCCTTTTATTTTGAATGACAATGAAATAAGTGGGAAGTGGGAAGACATGTGGTTAAACTGGATTGGTGCAATTTTTACTTTATACACATGTATTATTCAAAAGCTGATTACAGTTTTTTACAATTGTTTACACACAATTTTGAAAACAGGGCTCTTTTTTTCTAAACACCTCACACAATTAAC
>JASCQY010000162.1:0-41902 GCA_030264315.1 Sardinella tawilis
TCAGAGAAGGACTGGATGAACAGGAGAAAGGTATGGCTCAATGAATTAACTCATGGGGAGATGGAAAATGAACATATGTCCACAAATGGTGGAGTGTTGCTTTAAGCCTATGTTTTTCTCAAAGATACCATGGGAATTCTGCAGAGTGATGATGCAAAAATGTCTCAGACTGTTCAGATTGGTGCAGGAGAAGATGGAGAAATCATTTTCATTCATCATTTTCAACTGGAAACGACACAGTCCATTAAAGTCTAGACCTTAACACCAATGTGATTTTGATATGTGCAGTTCAAGATTTTGCACAGTGGGTCAAGTCTTCCCTCGCCAACAAAATACCTTGCAAAAAAATAAAAAATAAACATCCAACTGACAACAACTATTGTATGGGTGTGCAAACAACGCCATGGTTAATCCATGAATACTCATTCCTTCATTCGATCACAGTGGAATGAAATGGCGACATTTTTGGCCTGGCAGTGTAGCAAGTAACGTTAACGTCACATAATGTAACTAATTACTGACAAGAAGTGTCAAAGCAAGGTGTCTGAACTGATGCTTCAGAATGCTGACACACAATCCTTAGAAACATAGGCTACTTATTAAGTTAATTAATTGTACATTGAACGTTAGCTCACGCCAACCATGTTACATGCTGACAGTGGAGTCAACGTCAAACATCAACAATTGAACCACTACTCACGTAAATAAGATAAGCAATCGAGTGCTGCCTAGAGTTCACCCGTTTATGTTAGCTGACTGTGTGACCCCATACACTTAGCTACCCTCAGCATGGTTAACATTGCATCACATGTTCAAGCTAGCACCAAAATGGGATGGCTAGCTTTTGATGGATTTTGGAGAGAATTACTGTGAGCATAGTTAGCATTATCCAATGATTCGGTGAAATAACGACACTGTGCACTTAAAATATGACGTTAAATTAGACTGACTGCTGATTTCAAGAACTTTCTGCATGTCTTGGCCATGTCTCACCTGACAACCCCGTCAATGTCAACCCTTTAGTGGTTCCCCCAAGTATAATGGGGCATCTTGTCCACAGCTGCCGACATCCTACATTCGACACAACCCGAGTGGCATCATTGGGACGACAGCTAAGAACAGGTAACGTTACAGGTCGTCGGTGGCCCGTTGACACGGCAAACGATATCCAACGTGAGGAGCATCGAGCCGCCGTGGACGCCATCATTTCGGTGTGCAAGCAGCTTCGCGATGTTCTCTGCGCATGTACTCAAACTTACGCATGCGTACACAGTGTTGATGCAATGCGAGAAAGAATAAAATAAAAGTCAGATTGGGGGAAATAATTAATGAAGCCAAAGTAAATGAAAAAACATTCAACTTAAATGCAAGAGCTTTGTACGTGTTTGCCCTCTTAAGAGCACTGAAACTGATATGAAAGCAGAGAGAGCGAGAATCTGCTCGTCAGCTGATTATGTGTCAACTAGATGTCGCCAGAGTTCGAAATGGCTATCCAGTTTACACTAATACATAATATGCATAATTATTATGAATATTATTTATAATAATTATGCATTGGTTTGTTATTTACAATTATATAATAGGTGGTAATAAATCCACTGAAGGTGCAAAGTGTATGATGACAGTCGTGTAGGCCTACTTCCTGTCGTGTAGGCTCAAGGAACAAGCTCGACTGCACACATGAAGGTGGATCCGGAACAAATTATGTAGCACGTGACTTGTAGTCGGGACATATTTTTGAACGGAACCAATGTTTTGGTTCTCCGCATGGTTCTCCGCCTCTGGTTCTCTCATTTTTGTCTGACTTTAAAATGTATTCCGCTGGCAGTGAGAGTTTGCTTAAACAGGCCAGGTAAACTATGTCAGATTTCGATAAACTCATGTGTTCTTCATGTGACCCATGAGCTACTAACCATATCGAATAATTGCTTAACTGGACACAGCATAAACATAACTAACGTTAGTGCAGTGGGCGAGTGGATCATCTATGTTTTGTTGCATTTGACTTGCTTGCATGTGTTTATTGTACTGTTATTTTTGAAGAACACCATTGTTATATCGCTGCTTTATTTTGGGCAGAGAAATACAAGATGAGGAGCTTCAGAAGTTTTATGGGCGCATTTCAAAATTACTCAATTCCAACCGAGATCATGGAAATGAAACCACCGACTCTCTTCAAAGGTTGAACTTGATCGTTTCAGCAACGAAATATGTGAAGACGTAAGTTTCCAGATTTGTGCATTAGAGTTGAGTGCCTTTTCTTATAGCGTTATCTGCTCAAATACAGCTTTGATTTGTTATCATATGTTGTCAGACTTCCACCAGATCTTAAGAAGAAATTGCAGACCTTGTTGCTTTCCAAGGCACACTCGGAGCAGGTCCAGGTCCTCTTCTCATCTATCCTTAGGGGCAGTCTTCCTCTGAGCTGTCAGGAACTCTCCACAGGTCTAGCACCTGATATCAAATCGAGCAGCTATGTTGCAGCTGTGGTTCTTTCGCAGGTAAAGAGGAACTCATTTTTCCTCTTTCCTTGCATGTATAAGTGATGTGCACACTTTGTAATATTTTGTATCCATACATAGGCTGTCGGTAAAGACGATGTGGTCCCAGTATGTCAGCATATACTGAAACATATGGAAGCACGTCAACCCGATGGGCAGATATATAAACATGTTCTTCCAATTCTCAACAAGCTTATCAGCTACTCTCCAGAGATTCTCACTGAGGGTAAGCAGTGAAGACCTTTTCAGTAGTATTTCATTATCCTCTGTGAATGCAGAAAAGTTGCTCATTTTAGATGCATGAAGAAGACATAGGTACTGCATGTTTCTTGATCTGTACATGATTCTGTGCATTAGAGCATATTTAAAACAACCAATGCTTGTCCTTAACAACAGATCAAGTAAATCTTGTGAACCGGAAGTTGGTTGACTGGCTGCGGTATGCCAGCATTCAGCAGGGAGCCACCATGTCTTCTGGGAGCTTTTTCGGTGGACCAAGGACACGACAGGTGAGGTAGTGCATATACACAAGAAGGCCTATTTGGATAAGTTTATAGGCCCATACGGAACAAAAGTGCTTCTTATACAGTATGTGTTTCCAGTAACCTAAAACAGACACCATAGATCTGCTCATTGACACATCTCTAAATACTGTACATAATTCTTAAAACTTTGGATCCACACACAAACCTAAAGCCCAACTACTTAGCAGTCACATCATTTGGATGGTTTCAGTTTCCTAAATGGAAGCACAAACTCTGAAAAATAAACAGTGTGATAAATATATCTTTGTTGAAAGTTATTCTGAATGACGTATCCTCAACATCAGTCAATGCAGTATCAGAAGAAAATACTGTGTGTAAGTTTAATAATTGTATGTTGATGTCTGCTCTGCACTAGCCTGTCCCGGTGACGGAGGTTGATGGCGCGGTGGCAGGAGATTTCTTCACTGTGCTGTGTGTGGGGCAGAGCTTCGGGGAGGACCAGTGGATGAACATGTATACATTCTCCATGATCAGGAAGTGGCTGCTAACCTACGACACTGAAGGAACCTCTGGTGGAGAGTCAGGTAAACTAACTGAACTTGAATGCCTATCAGTAATGTGGTGCTAATGGATAATGTGTATGATTGTATGACTGATAATTGGTGGCCAGTGGCTGACTCCAGTTGTCCCACCTAACCCAGACCCCTGAATCCTCAAAGGCTTAAAGGAAAAATCCAGAGTCGATCATCCCACATCCCTGTTCTTTTAGGCTGACGAGTGCTGTCTGTAGGTGTAAGAACAACAGTATTTGGTACAAGGTAGACTAAATTTGGGCTCTGGCAGCTAATGTTAACTGATGGTGACACAGGAAAAGGAGCTTCCTTGCTCAGTTTGTGCTGACTGCCGTTTTGCCATTTGGTCTACAAAGTATCAAATTCTGCTATTCTCTTACCTACCATCAGCTCTGGGCAACGTGAAACAATATGGCTAGCAGTTGACTCGGTAATCCCTTTATCGGTCATGCATCTGCCTCTTACGAAGACAATTCATGATGGCCGCTATGTCCTTGAAATTTTAGGGCTTAGGGCTAAGGGGGGGCGCACTGGGATTCAGCCAATGACATACAACCGTATCAGTGTAGTTTCCTCTAGCCTCCATAACCTTATATCATAGCTGGGGAGGATTTCAGCTGTTTATTGCAGTATGTTTTACACTGAAGGTTCAATAATAAAGTTGGATTTCCGTTTTTGCTAGCCCAACTTAGCCCAATTCAGATCATGCTGTCACAGGTCCAAGGTAAGCATCAAACAAAGTGTAACCCATCTGAGCACTGATCTGTGCCTTTCTACTCACCACCAAGGCTTGAATAACACTCTGACATCGGGACTCTGATCATTGCTGCTCTAAAAAAGGGTTCAAAATAGGAAAAATGAAAAATGCATGTGACTGCATGCCACACCCTTTTTGTAATTCTCTTAATTCTCTTCATGATTGTCTTGGAATTGCACCTTGATTCTGTGACATGTTTTTAATTGCACAGATATGTGGAGGTTTTGGAAACAAAAGTTGTTAGCCTGTGCTTGATCCACATGTGTATTAAGCTGGCTGATAATATTATATCTGCACATGTTTTAAACGCTGTCTTGATGTCTTAAACTGTCTTTGTAGCAAATAGCAGCTGGGCCTCTCTCAGGAAGGTTTTTGTATGAAGTAAGAGTTGCAGCTCAACTCTCACACACACACACACACACACACAGCCTGGAGGATAAATGATAAGGGAGGAGGGATGAATGACAAGTGGATTGTTTTGAACAGATGACCGTTCAGAAGTGGACAGTTCGGTAGTGTCCATGGTTTCAGCCACATCCTCATCCAGCAGGCTCTTGCCCCCAAAGGAGAGACTCAGAGAGAAGGCCTTTGAGTACTGCCATCGGCTCATTGAGCAGAGCGACCGCAGTGAGTCATGCCTGACGCTAGCACACTGTTGCTACACCGCAATCAATTAGTTTAGGAACAAGAACACAAAACAGTCACTGTCCCCTACTGTGATTGTATACCCTTCTAGTCTTTTAATGGCACAATTGAAATGGTCTAAGTGTTTTGAACGTGATTTGTGTTTATTGCAGAGGCAATAAAAAGGACAGACACAGAACTTCAGAAAGCGGTACGAGATACTCTAATGTGACTTCTGTATTCACTGATTATACGTGTTTACTGTTGAACTCACTCATACTCATACTACTTGATGTAAAATGCAGAATAAAATTATTTAATGCAGTACTGTAGATAGCTCTCTGAGTTTTTAACAAGAATGGATATAGCCATGTGTGCAATAAGTACTCAAAAGATTTAACATTAATCACATTCTACATAGAAAGAATATCCCATTTATGCTCACTGGACTATGGTTAAGACTTATTTAGAAATATCGTCTTGCTCTCTCAGTGCATAGTAGAGGCGGTCACCATTATGGATATCATCTGTAAAGAGGACCCATCATATGTCTACCGCGCCTTCCCCAGTGTGAAGGCCCTTTATGGCCGTCTGAGTGGAGAGCTGGCATATGCCCGTGCCCTCATCCCCATTGCTCAGTTCTACCTCAACCACAGTAAGTGCAGAATTATGCTTCTCAAGCCAAAGCACTGCTACACCTGAAACATATTTTAATTCCCTAGAATATTGGCTGTACTTAATTGCCACTTGTTGCTTTACTTAATTGCCATGTTAGTGTTGGTGTAGAAAGAGTGTAATGCTTAACGACTTGTAAGGAAAAGGTAAGTGTGTTCGAAATTTTTAGAGCATGACAAATACACAAAATGCATCAGAAAATAGAGTTGTATAAAGAAGATATTGGCATCATGAGGTACAATTGAGACTTGTGGTTTGCAGGTGAGATGGCAGCAGTGGATTCGGAGGCGGTGTTCAGACAGCTGTTCTCTCGCTTCCCATCGGAGTTGTTCAATGAACCAGCGCTGGCATTCGAATTGGTCCAGTTCTGCAGAGCCAACATGGCTTTGCTTGAGGACAGAGTTTCACTCTACAGGCAGAGTTTCCCCAATCTGTTTAAGGTAACTATGGAGTATGTTTGATGACATGCATTCGATGCCTAACCATGGCGAATTCCAAATTCAAAATGATCAAATTTCCAAATAACAGCCACTTGGGATGTAATGCCAAGTAACAGAATTATGACACTCTTACTTTGGCATTACGAATGTAATGCAAAATACATGGTACTGTACAATTTAATGCTATATTTGAGGGTGGGCAGTAGGACCCATTTTATCGATTGAAGAGGAATTGGGTACCCCATTACTACATGGGTACTTGGTACATTGAAAAGCAGCAAAGATGCCGGTTCCTAAATTCTGTTTCCTTTTACGTTTGTGCAGGTAGGGCCAGTTGAAACAGCAGATGTTTGGGAGCCATTTTTAAGAATTTTCACTAATCATGTAATGCGCTGTTTCTCCTCCCCCAACAATCATTGCCCCCCCCCCCCCCAAAGTTCCTGGCATGGAACAGTCCATCTCTGATCTCTGACTACATGGAGTTGCTGCCCTCTCTGATGTGCACGGACACTGCTGTGGAAATCCTGCACTCTCTGCTGGACTTACCATGTCTGGCTGCCACTCTGGACCTGCAACAGAGGTAACCAGAATTATATACTGTACAGGCACAATATTTTGCAGGCTGCCTGCCGTAATGTCAGTTGTGTTATAATTCAGTAGACCTCAGTGTCCTATGATAGAGGACTTCATCAACCTATAGTACCTGAAAATCCTGAAACTGTAATGATGAACAGCATACTGTACACTCTCTCAAGATGAATCTTGACATTTCTGGGTGGATCTGGCCAACATGTACTGTATACTGGGTCCAAACCAGCATTTTTTTTTTTCATATTTTCAGGATGCAACTGTACAGTATGATCTATTTATTTATTGCAGTCAGTAGGACAAATGCTTCTAGTCTTTTCAGACAACCCTTCTCTAAAACAAATTTTGTTTTGTCTCTTTAAATCTTGCGGCTGGGGCACATCCCAGAGCCAACAGACAGCACAGGGAGGGAGAACTGTGTGGAGATTCTCAGTGTAATAACAGCGCTGCTAAGACAAACATAGTCTGGAATCTGGAAAAGTTTTCTGCACAGACCTGTGACCTGTGGCAGTGTCAGCCTGCTCAAATAGTTTCAGTCTGCAAGCTCTCCTCACAGCATACTATGTCATTTCTCATTACCACGCTCTTGCACTTACCAGTGCTTTATTCATCCATTTTCATAATGGATTGTGACTTATAATGCCTCCATAAAAGTTTAATAGAGGTGTTATAAAATATGTTTCCTCCTGTAATTCAGCCCAGAGGGGGAGAGGGTGTTGCAACCAAGGGTATTGGTTTAAGATTCCCAGAAGCTCCCACATTGGACATGACTGTTATTTAAAAATAAAGTGTGTTTCAGTCAAATAAAGGAGTGGATTTGGCTGACTACGCTCTGTGCAGGTCGGCCTCCTACCAAGCATCTGAGCGTGTGCTGTGGGACAGCGGCTCCAAGTTGGCGAGTGCACTGGAGGCCTTCAGGCAGCCATCTTTCAGAGGCCTCTTCCTGTACATCCTCAGGCCTGAGGCTGGCTCTGGGGACACCATAGACAGGTGGGCACTGCATCTGGGAATGTTTTCAAGGATGTAAAAGAGTCCCATGCGGCAAAAAAAATTTGTAAGCCTAGACAATGAATTAAGCTTAGAACACAGTGCGTAGATTGTTATTACTTCTATTACTATTAGGTTATTACTTACTCCTCATTATTAGTAAAGGCTTGAGGTTGGCTCTGGGGACACCATAGAGAGGTGAGCACGGCACCTGGGAATGTTATCAAGGCTGTCTTTGAAGGGTCCCATGTAGCTAAGAATTTGAAAGCCTACACAATGAATCAAGCTTTGACCACCGTGTGGAGGTCGTCATTGCTTCTTTACAGAGAGATTTATAGAAGGAACAGAAAAGCACATTATTTCTTTAGCACATTATTTCTGTCATTACTATTACTGTTACTATTACTATTACTATTACTATTACTATGGTTATAATGGTTGCTATCAGTATTGTTACTGTTATTGCTATTCCAATGTTGTGCTCCTGGTTTGCTTGTGTGCCACAGATTGAACATGCTCCATGAGGTCCTGTCGGAGATGGCAGCAAGTCCTCGTGTCATGCAGTGTGCCCAAGTAGTCCCTGTGTTACTTCATGTGTTCTTCAACAACATCACAAAGGTAAGTGGCAGTGGACATTGGTAATGCTAAAGCATATCATTGCATCAGAAATACATAAATTTAAATACTGGTAAATATATTTGCCTGAATTCTCCACACCCCTTCGCCCTCCTTAGTTTGCTGATCAGAAGCTGATAAACCAGCTTGTCCTGGTCATGTTGGAAAGAAGCAACCTGCTTTACAACATCAAGCAATATAAAATTGAGTTGTTCAGGTAAGTGGCTGGTCTCACCATCTCATTCACTGAATATAATTATCCAGCTCAATGCGAAGGAAAATCCTCTTTTCTCAACCCAAAATGAGTGCAGGTTTCAAGAAGCACACAAATCCCATAAAGCTTTTCTAAAAATGTTAGTTAATCATATTATTCCAAATCAATGCCTTCATGTCAATGTCTAGGTTTATTTTATCTAAATGTTGTTTTTTTCCCCGTTAGTGGAAATCGACATATACATATTTAATTTCTGCATAGTATGATGCTGGAAGTTTGCTGGAAGTTTGTTTTGACAAAATGATTGACGTAAATCCTAGCTCTCTAAGAATGCTGAACTTGAACATATTGGCATTGCTATTGTCACGTAATCTTCTCAGTGGGATGTGGCGTGTCAGCTGCCTGATTTCTCTGTCTCTCTCTCTCTCTCTCTCTCTCTCTCTCTCTCTCTCTCTCTCTCTCACTTTCTCTCTTTCTCTCTTCCTCCCCTTTTTTCCACAGGGTCTTTAGCACTCACATTCGTGCTCTGTGCAAGCTGCAGCCATCTCTTATTGTTGACCAGTCCCGGGAGCTGCTGGACTTTGCTGGGAGCACGGCCAACATCTACAGCAAGGAGGAGCTCTACACCAATGTGGTGAGTTCAGAGAGGGGACAGGACTCCGCATCACTGCTCCTATGCTGCCTCTAGTGGAGAGGTGCTTAGGACAGGCCTTCTTTTGGACTGTTGACTACATAGTTTCTAAAAATTGAACTCCAAATTCAATACTTTGTAAAGACCTTGGTATATGTTTGGAAAACCCTGCCTTGTTTGATTTCTAGCTTCATTATCTACAGTATAGTGTCGTGAGTTGGATGAGGTAGAGGTTATTCCATCCAAAATATATTAACAAACTGCATACTCACTGTGAAATGATCTGGATTAATGTCTTGGTAAATGCATGGTTAATCCCAGCTATGGGATTAAAAATCCAACATGCGCAGCCTTCCCCCTCAGATTGATTAGAGAAATTGACCTTGTATGTGTTTATGTCCAGGTGTGGCTCATCGGAGAATACCTGTCAGTGGCACACGACCCGCGCTGCTCTGTTGAGCTCATCACCTCGTTCTTTGAGGGCCTGGAGGCAGTGCTGTTCGAGATCTCACAGGTGCGCCAGTCAGCCAGCCCACCCTCCTACCCTCCACGTGTCCTCACCACCCTCATGACCACGCTGGCCAAGCTGGCCTCCCGAAGCCAGGACCTCATCCCCAGGTACGTGTGGAGCGGAGTCTCTCTTCCAGCAGGTGTCCCTCTTTCTGTCTGTCCATCCGTCTGTCTGTCTGAGTTGGTATTATTTAAAACCCTATAAAGATGTTCACAAATATCTATCAATTCACTAAGTAAGAGCTAAAGTGGCTTTTCATTTTTATTTTCATATTGTAGTATTGATTTCAGAAATTTCCTGTGATATCTAAATTGGATTAGGCTACTCAGAAATGGCTTATTGTATAAAGGTGCCTTACACCAATGATTCCGGAATTATTTATTTTAGACCATTAATCACAGCAACTAGTCACTAACATATTTATATTGAACAAAAGCATAGACTAAAGGAGAGTGTTTTTTGTCTAAAGAGCCTCACATGCTTTTTCTTTTGATGCTGTGTGTGTCTGTGTGTGTATGTATGTGGTAGTTGTCAGCAGGCAGACAGTATCTATGCAGTAAATACATGAAGCCTTTTTTCTAAGACTAAGCTAGTGTGAGACATTGTACTACGCATAAGTTTTAGGCTTCTCACTATTGCCCCTGCCAAGTCCAAGTTCACAAGGTCAAAGGTTAGGCAAGACCACAAGGTCAGCCAGGTTGCATGGAGGATACATATTATGGACACATGCCCCTATTCCTGAATATTCCAACAGGCTTCTCACTTCCTCTTACTCTCTTGCATGTCCATGTCATCTTAGTTGCTCCTGTTTCTCACCTGTCAGGACTTGCCATTGCCTAGCAACTCTGCCCCTGGGATAATATTTCAGCTTTGCATTTAAAACCCTACACTTGGTGTTAGAAGCCCTGAAAATGGATGTGTGGCAGTGTGGTTACTGTCACCATGTAACTGTATATCTCTTGTCAATCCAAGCCGATAGGGTTAACTAACCACTCTGAAGAGTCACATGTCTGGGTGAGAGGTCTGGGTCTGACCTCTCATCCATCCCTCTCCTTATGTGTCCTCCACAGGTTGTCTCTGAGCCTGTCAAAACTGTGCACGTTCGCTCGTAGTAAGCACGTGCTGGCCTGCTACAGCGAAGAAGACGCAGAGGAGATCGTCACGCGCGCCCACGAGCTCACCAACCTGCTGAAGCTGCCCAGTGTGGCTCAGTTTGTGCTCGCGCCGCCCGGGTTAAGCGAAAGTGCGCGCTGGCACCGGGATGGCAACACCTCGATGCCTCGCGCCATGAGGCTCATCAGTGGACTGCTGCACAAGCAGTCCAGCTTCCTGCCGGGCTGAGTGGGAAGCCTGATGGACAGACTGAGGCGACTGGCTGGCTGGATGGATGGCTCTGTGGGCGTCAGGGTTGACAGCTGTCAATCAATCAACAATCAATCAGTGCAGCTCAGGGGCACAAAGAGACTGAGGGAGTGAGACTGATTGAGAAGGCTCACAGCGGTATCTGGTGTGGGCTTCTGTGAACATACACGCGCACCTTCAGAGCTGTCACTGAAATAGATGATCCTGATTTTGCCAAAACGCACATACACACACCACATTTACACTAATGCACTTTATCCTCTATTCTGTCTTTGAGGACTAAAATGACAAACAAATCATGGTGCACTTAAAAATCATTTTAATTTCCAGGTCGTATTGAAATTACACACATTGCAGATCAACACGCGAAATAATGCCCAGCCATTGAATTGCAAAGGACACATAAACATGAATCTCCTGTCATGATCAGTCCTTTTGTGTTATAACAGTCATGTTGCTCTAGTGCATGTATGTGCATACTTAATACATGGAAAACAAAGGTCCATAAAACTGTTCTACATGTACAACATCTTGGACTGGAATGTTGATAGAAGGTCAAGCACCATGAACATGAAGTAAGGTCACGAGGGAACTTTTTTTTTTTCCTCCTCCCAATTCAAGCTCAAATTAAGTTATAATTTAAGCAAAGTCATCTGCTTTCTGTACAAATCAAAGTGCCTTGTATTGTTGTAATGCTTACGGAATGTGTTGTGATATAAGAAAGTTCAGTGATGCGCTCACATGAAAATGTGAAGCTTCCTGAGTATCACTTGGCTGTATGGGTGGCGACATACAGTACAACAATACAGATTTCTGAGCAGTGTTGATTGTCGAGTCAGTTTTTCAGCGGGTCGACTAAGAGGCATGATTTGCCTTGCACAGCTAAAATATGATATGTCTCACGAATGTTAAAAGAGATTCTCAACATTACTCTGTATGTCAAGAACACGTGCCAAGCTTGTGCGGGATACGATCAATCAATGTCATCAAAGGACTCAGGTCTTACTTACAGTATGGCTGTAATTTGGCACTTACAGTACAAGCAACCGAACACTTCAACAAGTAGTCACCACCCAGGACTAAAAAAAAAAACTGTCGTAATGGCTAATGTGCTCTAAAGCAGGAGCGGAGAGGGCGCTCACCTAACCTGCCTTGCATGAGATAAGATTAGAAATAATACTGCTAATCAACGATATTTCTTGATTGCATTATGTTATGCACCAACACATGTATATTAATGATGGTTCATAGGACACAGTATACAGTAGCTTAATTGTCACGGATGATCTGCTATGTAAACTGTTGTTTTTTTTTTTGAGGCTAAGAGAAAGTTTTCCTTGATACAAACTGTGATACCAATACACTTGCCCCACCAGTTTTGGATGATCTCAGAATATGTCACACAGTGATTGATTTGGTGGCACCAATAAGGTAAAAATTTGATTGATAAACCTACAAGGAGGATCATGTTCTACTAAAAAACAAAGGCAGTACAATCTCTTTCAAATACCACTGACATGGCTTGTAATAATTTAACATCTAAAAATAGAACACACTAAAATGGAATCTCTTTGAACCGCAGCAACAGTACAGTCATATAGCCGTGTAATGGATTGTGTCTGCAAGTACAGTGATTTTCTGAAGTTCTACCAGTAAACCGATTTTTTTTTCTGAGGACAGAATGATTTTAGTCAAAATCAGTGTTCCACAGTATTTTAACCCACTCGAGTCATCTATCAGCTAGAGGTTTATAAGGCTACTTGTGATCAACGTAGTGTGCTGCCAGTGGGACCATCAAGGCAGCAGTTGCGGAGTATGTGTCAGAAAGGCCAGCTGTCACACACTGCTTCTCTCCTATGGGTGGCCTGTCACTGTGTCCCTGCACCCCCATCTCTCTCAACGAGGGGGGTGTAAGGGGGGGGGGATTTCTGTGTCAGATTGAGAGACTGTCACCTGGACGTCTCCATGTAGGAGCTTCCTGTCGAGTATAGATAGGCGTAGATGGCGTAGTAGTGAATGGCCGCTCCTATGGCCACAAAGACGTGCCAGATGGCATGGGCGAAAGGAATGAGGCCGTCACTCTTGAAGAAGACAACGCCGAGGCAGTAGAAGATCCCACCCACGGAAAGTTCCAGTACGCCGTCTCGGTTAGCCTACAGGGGACGGGGAAGATGAGTGGTGACCTCATCTTGTTTGTTGTGGGTTTTCAGAACATTTCTGCTGATTCGGAAGTGCTCTATGGGGTGGTCAGTGTGACTTACCAGTTAAACAAATGTTTAATTGAATCTAGAAGAAGGTTTAATGTAACTGTTGTAGCCAAGCATGACTATGCATGAATATTACATTTACATGAACATATTTTGCCATGAATGACTGAAATGTTATTTTTTTGATTGACTATGGTAAAATACAACTTTTATTAAATATTATTAATTATTAGTATTGAAGTATTAAATACTTTTATTTCAGTGTTAGTATCACTTACCATGGACAACAACACCAATGCAGGAACAACACCCATGGTTATGTAGCAGAGCAGCTCTAAAATTTTATACCTTAAACACAAGACACACAAAACAAGGTTCTGTTCCATTGAAAGTTTTTGTATTGTTTCAATACAAAAGTACTTTAAAAAGGCAAAGGTTTGATTCTTTTGATGAGAGTTTAAAAGAGAACAAGCTGTACAGGATCTGTTTGCACACATACTGTAGGCTCTTTTTTTTTGCATCTTTGCTCTCAAGACCAAAGAATATGATGAGAGGATGACGGCTCAACGGGTTTTCTAACCTCTCGTGAAAGAAGAAGACATATGCGGAGCCTGCGCACGCCATGATCCACACCAGCCAGCGCATGTGGACAGCCCAGGGCCCCAGCTCTCTTAAGTTGAGCCTGACAAACAAACAACACAGCACACCGCACATTCCATTAACAAAGCCACAACACAGCCTGGGGACCAGGTTGAGGGCAGTCTAATGCCATTTTAAGGGTCTACTTCCAGTACTAACTGTACTATAACAGCAATCAGAAAAGAGGAAATGTCGTTATGAGTAATGGATGGTTTTTTAATGGATTTAGGGAAATGAGCAGGACAAAAATAAAATAACACTGGCATCACAGACACAGCATGTGTGGGAGACAATGATGTGGACCTGAACATGCATCTGGCTCTCACCAGGGGGCATAAGAAGCAGCGATGAAGAAGTAGATGGCAATCCGGTCGCACATGTGAAAGCGCTGCTCCACGGCCCTGTCACAAGAACAAAGAGGTTCAGGAGCGCCATGCCAACCTTTCATCAAGCAGGGAAAAGAAGCCTGTTGTTCTAAGCCTCCCCAGCACTCCAGAGAGTCCAAATTACACAAAAACAACACTTGGCTGTGCATGTCTCTATCAGGACAAAGTGTCACTTTCACCAAAAAAAAAAGAAAATCATGAAAGTGAAGAAATTCATTGAATGAATTTCAGAAGGAGTTTGGTCTTTTAGCTAAGCCAAAAGCCGAAACATTCCTCTTCTACCTGCTGTTTTTATGCAGCTGCTAAAAAATTCTTCATCTGAGCGCTGAACATTTTTTTTTCCAATAAGTGGAAGAACACTCAACATGATCTATGCCCTCACTTTTCCACCCTTCCGTCTTCTGTATAATTCAGTCTCTAGCATGGAATCATCTCTAATTTTGACGGATGGTCAGAGTGATTGAATAATGGCTTATTCAAATGAGGGGGTTCTGATTCATCCCCTGCCACGTGAACTACCTTTTGAATGTTGTTGACCAACATCAGTAGTTCCTGCAGACCTGAATAAGTGAATTAGACATGAAATGTCATGTCCAGATGAGTCATTAGACCTGCAGGATGAGTGATGCACAACAACTATTAGGAGAGACAGTTGAGGTAACCCTTTGGAAGGAGCTTTTGTGTTCTACTGCCACTGTTTCAACTCTACAGTAATAGATGTGTTTGGGGTTGGTATATTCATGCAAGTAACATTTAATGTTGAATACAGCAGCACAACAACAACAAAACCCTTTTGATGGCAGGTGAAGGTAAAATAAGACAAGATAAAGATGCAATACTCAGCTTCATTGGTAGTAAAACCCTATCATTTACCCATATCTGAACAGGCCAGGTACAGCTACAGTCTTTACAGTCTACAGTACTTGAGAAAACATGTTCCTATGTTCCCACTGCATATGCCAGAGTTGAACAAAGACAATTCGTTTGTAAGCAGGGACTAAAAACATGTTGTGCGAGGTTACACATCCAACAAGAAACATTAAACAAACTATTCCCATTGTTTGCATATATGTATGTGTCAACACTTGCCATGACATCAAAGTCTCATGTAAATAATCTACCAGGATCTAATGTCCATAGGGGAAAAAGGTGTCACCTGACCCCATCATTTGTTTTCAGTCAACAAAGAACATGCCGTCAGGCAAAAGTATGTATTTTGGCTTAAATATCTCGGGTATATTTGGGAAAGGCTCTTGACACATTTTGTTCGACGAACAAGACTAACTTAGACAGTAGTAAATCTCCACTTAAACAAAGTAAATTTCCATTGCCATTACAGCTCTGCATGTACACACACACACACACACACACTCACACACATATACAAACTCATTAGTACTCTTAATCAGTTTGCTGTATATCTAGGGCACTTTATAATGAGTATGGGAATGTGCGTTTGTTATATACTTCCCAGAGGGTGGTAACAGACAGTTCCAACCCCACTGTTATCTACAAGAGGATTCATCACCAGGAATAGCCCTTATCAGATGAAGACATATTTGGAAAAGATAGGTGGGAGAACATCTGCAGAGCGTCTTTATATAACAACTACAAAAATTCCCGGGATTAAAATAACAAAGGCACTCATCAGTCTTCAGATCAAACATATATTTTTATATTATATTAAAGCAGACAAACCAACATGTTTTGACTATTACATTTTTGGTCCGAGTTCGTGCCTGACTGTGATGTTTGTTTTCAATGTACAAACCTGAGGTGGCTTTTCTTCCAGGATACAGTGTGGAACATGGTCGACATGATGAACAAGCCAGACAGCCCACTGCCATACATCCAAGCTGTGACGGCCTTCCAGTGGTCATCTGATTGAAAGTACAGCAGAGTCCCACCCAGGATGCTTGGAATTATCCAAAGCTGAGTGGGGAGAGAGAGAGAGAGAGAGAGAGAGAGAGAGAAAGAAAAAAAAGAAAGATTGAAAGAAAGAAAGAAAGAGAGAGACAGAGACAGAGATGCACATTAGCACATTTAGAGACCTCTCAGCGAGCAGTGAGGGATATGATTATCTGCTCTTTGCATTATCATTTAGCCACAGCACTTTGATTCATCAGCTATCGGAAAAAAAAATTAAGTCATCCTCCTTTTTCCGGTAATTAAATCCCTCCCTCAGCACTGAGGGTCCCTGCAGCACTCAAGTAAGTTTTTACAAATTGGGGCTTTTGCATCAGGTCACAGGTGACACAGAAGACTGATTGACTGGCAAAGCCCGCGGTTCAGATTAAACCTACAGGCCCTCTGCCGGTTCCTTCCGTCCATCTGTCACTCTGCGTACACGAGATCAAATATTCATCTGTCAACGCTCACAGTGCCCCGGGAAGGTTACTGATTTTACCTCGCACTGTGGGTGGGTAGCAAACACAGCCTTGGCTGTCAGATCACTGGCTCTAATGGGAATGGTGCCTAATGCCTTCAACAGATTCTGCTATCACCTGTGAACAACTGGAGAAGAGATAGCCCACATTCAGCAGTGAGAGACAGTTGAGGGTATACAGTATGGGCACTGACAATTTCAACTCTCCTCAAGAGGCTCTCGGATCATTCGCTCGCCAGCAAGATAAGAAGAATAGAAAATCACACCCGCTGAATGGAAATATGTTAGATTCCTTTAAATAAAAAAAAAACTGCGCACAGCAACATCATAGAGGGTGGTATTAGTGTGTTTAGTAAAGAGGTCAGAGAGGATTTCATCTCTGGTTAGCGCGTGCGCTGCGCTTCCATGCTAGCCTGTACTTTGATCAGGCCCACCAGATGTGCTTCTATAACGAGCAGGGATCAGCCTGCACAGGATGTTATCCAAACGGCACCACTTCAGTAAGACCACAGGAACACGCTCATAAAAAAAGGAGAGGGAGGAAAAATCTCTCAGTGGTGAGAGGTCTATTACTGTAAAAAAAAAAAAAAAAGGAGCAAAGATGACACAGATACAGGCAAACCCACCAGTGTCGTAAGAAAGTGAAGACAACTACACATAATGGTCGAGGTAGTCCTTTTTTTTATAAAGTGAAAGCACACGCTTCTGTGACAGTTATTGTGTCTTTAACTGACACAACAGTGCCCATCCCCTTACTGTTGCAGTTTGTGCCCGCAGCAGTCTTGTACAGTTCTGTTTGCTGTTTCAGTTAGTCCGTAGACCACAGTAAATCCCACACAAAGTGCTACAGAAAGCACTACACCTACCCCATGGGTGGCACAGTTGGCAGCATGTTCGTATTCTGTGGGCTGGTACCTCTTGGTAGGGGGGACTCTACTGTTCATGAATCTAGTAAAAGACAATAAACAGAATGTTCTGAAATTACTTTCCATAAACTTTGCATTTATAATATTATAATTTTGGTTTGCCTCAAAACCTGAGGCACATATGCTGAAATACCACTGTTTTTTTTCCTTCATGGTAAATTGTTATATTCATAATCATTTTAACTTACACAAACACAAACACCACATCCCCAACACCACACCAGTTTCATGACTGATAGGTTCCCATGTCAATGTGGATTCTTCCCAATCAGTTCCCATCCAGATCATTAAAATGGGTTCTGGTGTAGACTGGTGTGCAGCCCCTGGACATCAATCAGTTCGGCTTAGAGAGTAATCACATCGACAGTGGGTGAGGAGAGGAGAGGACTGCACTAAGCCTGTAGCTGCAACAGCAGCTGCACACAGCACCCTGACAAGACTGAATTTAATCCATCAAGCCAGTCTTCTGAAGCACACGTGTATGAGTGTGTGTGTGTGTGTGTGTGTGTGTGTCTATTTGACTTGTCATTCATTTAAGAGAGGCAGGAGAGAAAGAATGGTGTTGAAGGTTACCAACCTGTATGGACATATCCCTGCCTCACACACAACTAATTGCTAGTCTGACTGGTCCCTGTGGTTTAGTGGGTGATTTGACTTGCATGACTGAGGCCACCAGCAGGGAGAGGCAGTGAATTCCTCTCCATTTAGAGGGCACTTGGTATTTCCGCACTCTCTCTATCTCCGTGAAAATGAGGCTGGTGTTGTGTGAAAGAACATCAAGGGCAGGAATAAGCAGGTAGTTTTAAGGATTTGGAAAAAGTAGAATAAATGTTTCATTCTTTACACAAGGGGCATAAAGCTCTTAAAAGAAGCTTTATAAGCTCTTTTTTGTCTGTGGCACAGCTTCAAAATCTTTCTGATCCACATCACGTTATTTAAGAATTACTGGTATTCATACTTGCTTACAGCATTAGCAAACAATCGGTAAGCAGCTAAGTCTACTGTTATCCAGTCTGGAATCTCAGGGTCTTCATGTCACACATAGTGAATGGCCAGCGGACTGCCTGAGCGATGATGTCACGGTATCCATGACAACAGGAGGCTTGGACATTTTCTTTGTATTTGCTACTAACCACACTTCATGTGTGTAATTTAATTAACAGACTTCAGTGTTGACTATAGGATATGAAGCCTTAGGAAATGACAACACATGCAAAGGCAAGCTAATGATACATGAAGCAACTTTTTGACCACTGCTCTTTAATATTATTGTTTCTATTTAATGTTTTGTTTGAAGATATTTTCTCTGTAGTCTTTAATAATCAGTTAGAAAATTATCAAGACCATACAGTCAGAACATATGGAATTGGTTATGTGTCTATGTTCCCCTGCAACACTGCTCAAAAAATTGCTCTGTGTACCATCACCTTTGCAGCAACAGGCCACCTGGGAGGCTGCAAGTGTATCTTTCTGAGTCGTTTGATTTTGGAATGATGCTCGTCCGTCCTTCAGACTGGTTGTCAGATGATGCAATCTAATCAGTAGTAAATCTGGTCTTTATTCCCCACCGAAAAACACGGATTACATAAAGAGTTACCGTATATCTGGGACTGTTATGAAACAGGTTTTTCATAAGACATGTCAGTCACTGTCTCCTGTATCTTTTTCAATTGTTTAGTGGGGAGGGGGGCTGTTTTCTTTTTTAACCATTAAAGACTCAGTTTCTGAATGCCATTGGGCAAAGGCATCTCTGACTTCCAACTCACTACATGGCACGAGACCAACAGGGCTTTTTTTTCTCTATCAAGGCTCAGGTGTGAGTCCCCTACGCTGGATGAATCCTTCCACAAACATGGTCCAGGTGCCTTTGTGCAGAGCCAGTGTGCGTACATTTGGCACAGTAATTAAATAAAACGTCAAGTGAGTTCATGCAGAAGTAGCCCTTAAGTGCTTTGATTTGGAGAGCAGATTTTTCCTTTTTCACACCAATGAGTTGTGTATTCATTTACCATTCTCTTGGGGGAAAACAATCACAAGAGAAAAATCTAAAATAAAAAATTACAATGAATACTGGCTACAAAAAAGAAATCCATCATGGTAGAAATAGATTCATGATTGCGAGGCAAGTATTGTTCTCCAGGATTCAAGGAGTTATGTAGCATAAATGACAACGGGGTGATTTGAGTAGCTTGGTGTATGTTACATCCTCTTCCCGCAGTCATATAGGATAAGGGACTGTCTGACATCTGAGGAGACACACCAAGCTTGCTGACCCACAAACAACTGCCCACGTACTTACAGATCTGTGTGGCAGTCCAGTCATTCACTTCCATAGTCTACTTGACATGCACACTGCTGCTGGAATATTTACGGTATTGCTTGATTTTATAACTATGTACTAAAGTACTCTCCAACCATAAGGTGTTTTTGTAAAGAGACAGGCTAGACTTAATAGCATAATATGGAAAGACTTCAGGCCTGAACCATCTACCCCTTTGAAAATGACATGATTTCCTCACCAGTGACCCCCTGACAACCGCTCAGTGAAGCAGAACAATCTAAATTGTTTATGCCTAGCATGCCTCCATAGTCCGTGTTGGCAAGATGATTCATGTAGAGAGTCCAGAGCGCAAGCCAAAAACTTTCCCCTCTATTAAATCAAAGGCATGTTTTCCCCAAGTGCTGAACTTTTCAAGTGCAATCAGGAGACAATTTCAACCTTTTGACATGTTCATTCTGCACAGACAGTGGTGGGGAACATGGTACAGATAAGCATGCTAAACATTCAATGGCCAACATCATCAGAACACGACCAAATGAATGTGCAATACTGCACACTCTGCCATGGGTTTCATATGAGCAGATCAACATGGTCAGTAGCCATGGAAAAGAAAATGCCTCGGGTCATGGGGACCCACTAAAAAGCTTTTTCTGCCAACCATTCTCAGAATTTACCCATTTATCTGCTTAGGTCCACTGCCATTGTGAAAGGGTCCAGCTCACAGTCAGCCAATAATATCTGTTGATTAACTTATTACGGAGTGGGCTAATCGCACATGACAGGGGCCAGGCTTGTCTTTCCCATCAAAGCAGGCCTTTAATGAACATGTCTATTCAGATGAATCAGAATGAGGCAGGCCTTCTCAGCTTCAATGAGATTACATAGGTCTGTTGTCTCTGCCCTCACTCTTCACTTTCAAATTTACATAATATAGACTGCACCAGTGATTTAGGAAGTGCACAGATAAAAGAGTGCTCACACTCAAAGACATCTTGATGGCACCCAACCATTAGCTTAAATGAGAGTATCGTATGCAGCTCAGGAAGAAAACGATTCATTTAATAATATGTTGACCATTACAAATCACCAGAACAGTTAGAAGAGTGGGCAGAATAAATGAGTAAAAGTAAAATCAATGAGGTAAACCGTTAAGCTCACTATAATTCCTCAAAAAGAAGATTAGTTAAACAAATATTACTTAGGCCATATTTTTGTTAAGGCAGCTTCTTAAAATGCCTCTGGCCTCATTATTCAAGCAGAAGACCGAACACATTGCTAACAACAGGACAACCTATGATGTATGTAAGCACCTCGGGCTGAGTTATATGGCCATATGCTTAACCATTCATAATTCATGGAAATGCTCAGGCAGAGAGGGTTTCAGATCAACAGGTGAACATTCGGTTCCATCAATACTGACTGAAACAAACAGTCATTGGTGTGAATGGGGCTGGGCTGCCTGAGTCCTTCTTGAAGCACTGCATCACCAGTCTCTTGGCCCTCCCGCACTTCCATCTCCAAACAAAAGTGTGGAGTTCAAGCATTGTGTGTGCATGTCTCTGATGACTAAAATAATGCCTGTCTTGTCAGACAGGAAATCCTGTTACTGGCCTACAAACATTTCACCCAAACTGCTGAGGATGTTTTTCTTTTTGCCCACCTCTTAAGGACAATTGCGTAACACTTTGTAGGGTATAACCCTACACACAATAGTGTGTGACAAATTGTTGATAGCTCATGGTTAAACTGAATGTTGTAGTTATTATAGTTCTTAGCAGATGTTTTTGTCTAAACTGACTAAAAAAACAACAACAATAAACATAAAAAATAACAGTGCTCAGATTGTACGTAGGCCTAAACAATGCTTATAATAGTAACACACATTATTATGATATAATAACCATAGTTTAGTGGAATATCTTAATAGAAGAAAGAGGAAAGAAACTGAAGACAATCTAGTAGCCTCTGTTACATACAACAAAATTCCATACATAAAGAGGATTTCTAATAGTAAGAGGATTGGCGTTTTTAAAACCACTGGCATTTTCTTTAAAAGAAAGGATAGATTGTAAAAGTGTGCAGGATTATTACATTCTACAATTATTTGCTACTCTGTTTAAAATGAAAGACTAAAACAGGGAAGAAAAACATCATATCATCATCATCATCATCGTCGTCATCATCATCATCAAAATTAATCTTTCCGCAATCAAAACAATGAGGAAAAATCCATCCTTTACAGGAAGCAAATTCATTCAGAGGAAAAAAAACAATGCATTATAAAGAAATAAATAGCACGTACTACAATTATTGCCATTGGAAGTGGGGGGTGGGGGTATTTTGTGGCATTTCTTTAGAAAAGTTAAAAGACTGGTGTCGCTAACTGCCATTGGGACCTGGAGTGGTGTTCTATGGTTTGATGGAAAGAAAATTGGGCCTTTTGACAACAAACTCTTATGGTTGGTTTAGGATAACTATACCCCAAAGAGACCAATACTACTGATGAGTAACCTGGTGAACTGTCTTAGGTGTTGCCTATTTAATTCCACAAGCCATGGGAATGTCAGAAGGGTGAATGATGACATGAACTCAATGAAAAACCTGGCCATTTTAAATCAAAGTCTATTCTGATCAACAAAATATTATTTACTGATAGGAACAAAACAGCCTTCAACATTATCTCAGTCCTTAACAGTAAATGACAACAAAGAGGTTGGAGCATCAGCAGGGACCAAGAAATTTGGGAGATCTGCAAAGATTTAACAAAGAATGGCCTCAAATCCTTTCATTTTAGTCCCCAACTTCATGGCATGTTAGAAGAGACCTGAGGAGGATTGTATTTTGGGAGGACTTCACCATCATGCAGGCGTGCCAATAACTGTGTCACTTGTTTTTGGTAAAATATGGATTTCCTTGTGATGCATTGTTCTTTCTCAGGAAAGAAATGCTGATGAATTTTCAAAATGTGTTTTCAGGCAACTTCACCTACCAATAATTGTGAAGGGCGGTGTGCATATGCACCTAAAGCACCAGGTTACAATTACTTGGCTATCGCGTTAAATCCAAAAATTAAGTTGGTGGCTCACGGGAGCAGCGAATTCCCACACCAGCCATGCGATTTTGTACTTCATAAACTTCAGTTTGCAAGAATCCCCTTCTCTGCTTATTTAGCCTACCTGTTTACTGCTGTCGACAGCAACATGCCCATACCCATTTTACTTATTTTTACTTATCATGCCCATGTAAACAGAAGAAAGAGTGTATGGTAGTGTATGATATATCTTACCTTCCATACTTGGTCTTCTTAAAATCCATACTGCTTATATTTGAACATTTTATAAGTTGCTCCGTACTGTGCGCGGCAAACCGATAACTCCGAGTGTTGTGGCGTCTCAAACTCACGCAGATATTTTGTCGAAATAATATTAGGCACGTGGGGTATGTAATTCTCTCTGTACAAATCCTTGGAAAGAGAAAGTATTGGAATTGCTGTTGTCTCTACATCCGAAACTGTTCCGTGACCCCTCCTAGCCTATGCGCTTGACAGATAACGCGTTAAAATCCCCTCCCCTTCGATATTCAAGTAAACACAGAAATACGAGAAAGCGATCGCTTTACATCACATTTTGACTGAAGCGGCAAAATGTAGCCCTTGTTTACATGTCAATCATTCTTCAAAACCAAAATAATTCAGATGAAATACTCGATTCGTGCACATTTTTGCCTGGAAAAGGCGCAATTTGCTTTCTCGAGGTAAAAGAAATCGATAAGTTGTCAATCTCTCAAATTCACAAAATCTCTCTCTCTTAAAAAAAACATTGTTACTCTATATTTCGTATATGGTGAATGCCTTTGCACGGCAACAGGTCGTAGGCATTCCAGTAAAGATCAAGTGGCACCCTTCATACCTAGATCTAATGAAAGGAAACTTGGCATTTAATGAAAGAATAGATTCGTAGCCTATTAAACTTCCAACAAAAATATCGGCAGTTTACGGGCTATTATGACGTATGGCAAACAACCTAAATAGCTAAAAGATGGAATACCGTATAGGCCTTACATGATTTAAGCACAGATAACATGACAAAGGTGTTTTAAAACATTTGAAATTTGGCTTACAGTCACTGATAGAATATAATGGTATCCTAAGCCCCCTGCTGGCCACAGCATTGAAGGTGAAAAGACCTTTTCTCACCCTGATATTAGCCTAGTAAAACGGTGGGCCTGATATTCAGTCAACTTGTAGTAGATGATAAAAAGATAGAGATACTTTATTTATACCGAAAGAAATTAAAGGATAGTTTTGTCTTATTAATCTTTGGTTTCCTACAACAAAGGCTACCATAAAGAGAAGTTGCCTTTGTTCTGCATCGACATTATCTTCAGATATGTCACTGGACATATATTTTTTCCACTATTCTGTTAACTGTCCATAGGATTAACTGGTCGGGGTCATGCTTTGGAGGCATAGCCTACTCATCCATCTGAATAACCAGCTTCTTTTTCTCATTCTTGCATGATATAGGGGTTGTCCACAATCATAACTTTTCATGTTTGACTGTATAATTCGTTCATTAGACTATTGCAGTGATCAGTCAATATATCGGTCAATGCCTCAAAGTTCAAATGTAGAAAAGCAGTGTCATGCATAACCGTTCGGTTTCAATATTGCAGGAAAGTATCGGTGGATAAGGGCACAGAGTACAGTATGGTGGGGGCTCCAGAGGCCCTGAGGACGTCGTGTTCCCTTTAAATGCTATAGACTCGAGGCACGTTGCTATTCTGCGCTTGCGTACGTGGGATGAGCAGCAACAGTCAGTGAAAAACAAAAACAACCACGGGAATAAGGGAGGAACGCATGGAACAGTGAAGAATACAGATTACTTATAAGACAACATCGTTTAGTTCTCATTACGGCTATTTCTACTTCAGCTGTTAGCGTGTAAATGGTGCTGAGCCCATGAACCTGGCGAGTCAGAGCGGGGAGGCCGGCTGCAGCCAGCTTCTCTTCGCCAACTTTAACCAGGACAACACGTAAGGCGAAGCGGGGCAGTATTTTCTAAGATGGGTGACGTTGCGGCCCACAGTCACAAAGATATTGTCTTATAACGTCCTTACGTCTGTCATGTATGCTCATTTAGGTGGTTACAGGCAGAAAGATGTTTGAATCCCAGTGTGAACAGATCCTTGAAATGTTAAGCACATAGCAAAACGTCCAGCCAGATAACGTTAGCACAGGCAAATTGCCTGGCTAACTGGCTAGCTAACGTTATCTGGGGACAGCTGTAATGGCTAGCAAGTTTTGTCTTTTTTGTTTTGGCAGGTTGTTTAAGTCATGCGACTACATAACATGTGAATAGCCTAGCCAGCTGAATTTAACATTCAGACATCAATTATGGATAAAGGTCTTCTTATTACTATTGACAAGCTTTGTTTTGTCCTAAAAGTAGAACTAAAAGTAGAATGTGGATGTTGATGCCAAATCAATCCGTTAGCTAGCTAGCAATAGTTTTAAAGCTATTGCTAACGAGAGAAGCCTTAGCTAACGTTAGCTGTCTTGGGTAATATTTGGTATCAGTGTACATGCACGTATCATTGTTTCAAAACATGCCAATGTCAGTCATTGCAGCTTTTCTTAGTGAGTGTCATGAGGATAACTGATACTCACTACTTAATCTGTTCTGGTTAACCCGCGCCTCACTTAAACAAAAAAAACAACAAAAGTGTGAAATAAAACATTGGCTCTTGGAAGTTTACATTAGCCAGCTATCCGCAGAACGTTAGCTTGGAAACGTTCGTGCGAATGCTAACGATACATTAACATTATCTTTGTTAAAATCAGCGGATAATTACAGAAAAGTTAGACAACTACAGATGTATATCTTGTTTTCCTATGTGGTCTGGAGTGCTGTTGCCATTTATTCTAACGTTTTTGCTGTCTGTCAAGTTCATTTACATGCACTAACGTTAGCGTCAACGCTACCTAGCCTACAAACCAAAATAATGGTAGCTAATAATAACGTTATAACTTAACTGATCATATTTTCGTGTAACGTTTTTGAGTAGTGCTATGTCATTTGTTCTCTGCTAATTTAAATAAGCAATGTTATACGTTGTAGTCATATCAAGGTTACTTGAAAATGTTGAACTTAGTCTATATTATCAGTAAATTTGGCTAACGTCAGACTGACACCAGTTAGTTAGGTGTCTGTAGGGACCTCCGTGCTCTTTTGCTTCAGAGGAAGTTAAATGTGTGTTTTGTTTCTTGTGTATATGTTTGCTTTTAGATAACGTTACAGATATCTAACTTAGTCTTATACATTGTACATTATTTCTTTCTCTAAACTACAGGTCCTTGGCTGTTGGTACTAAATCTGGCTACAAGTTCTTCTCATTGTCCACAGTAGACAAATTGGAACAGATTTATGAATGTAGTAAGTGACCATTCCATGCACACACCTTTTTACCGAGTGGCATCAGTAACAACATCACTGATATGAATGTAATTGTGTACAAAGTGGCTTGAAACCAACGTTTGTACACAGCACATGCCCCTATGTATATTAATGAAACTATGAACATGAGTTCAAAATGTTATTACTTTGCATCACATTATATGCACAACTCATTGTTGTGAAGCCTGTAACATTATACTTAGAGTTGGCTGTATTATTTTGAAACTAAAGGCCCCTCCCAAAAATGCTGGAGTGAATGGAGGAAAAAAGTTATGTTGCAACAGGCCTTCTGCAACAACAGAGGATGTGTCCAGACCTTTAGAGTTCACTTCCTTTTCTGAGACACAGGCTATTTTGAGTTCTCTGTATACCCCAGATCCGTCTTTCACTTTCTGCCTCATGCCAGATGTTTTGTTTGTCTCACAGAACCTCTCAACTAAACATTTAACCAGTAATGGAATATTGAGATTATGGCCTTTTTAAAACACCAAACCATTTTTTATTCAGGGAAACTTGACTGAGCTTTCCGCTCTTTTGCAGCAATGCCTGATCATAACAATCATAATATTCAAACAAATATCCTAAATATAGAGAAACAAAAACAAACGTATCAAATTAAATAATATTAGGAACTTGGGGAGGGCAATATTTTTTTTCCTTCAGTTGTTGTAGACTAATATTGAATACAGTAAGGGCAAGAGAAATCCTGCTAAATGATATAGACAGAAAAAATTGGTCTTACAATTTTAGAACACATCCTAAGCCACTGTTACATAAGCTGTTTTTTCTTTGCCTCCTCAGCTGACACAGAAGATGTGTGCATTGTGGAAAGGCTGTTTTCCAGCAGCCTTGTTGCTATTGTTAGCCTTAAAGCACCCAGAAAATTGAAAGTGTGCCACTTCAAGAAAGGGACTGAGATATGTAACTACAGCTACTCCAACACTATACTGGCAGTGAAACTAAATAGACAGGTAAAATTCAACATTTTATGAATTCAGCATCTTGTTCTAGAAAGATTAAAAATTGATCATCTTGTAATAATGTTTTAAAACAAACTTGTTTTAACTTGTTTCCTTGTTAACAGTTGTTATCTACAGTAAGTTTAAACCTCCATAGATAAACGTTAATGTATAGTTTGTTGAGATCTTTATAAAAGGGTAGGCCTTCCTGCAGTTGTTGAAAAATCGTTGTGGTGTGCCAGTATTTGCCTGGATCTGGGGCACAAAGCACCCTTTTACCATGCTGATGTGACTGCTTTTGTATGGTAGCATCAACTAGAAGTAGATAACAGCAGTTGTGTTCTTGTGTAGTGAATTTGCCGGCATTGATGTTTCATTTACGGTAATCTATCTAAATCCAATTATACTTAATTATCAATACTGTCCCTTTACAGAGATTGATAGTATGTCTGGAAGAGTCACTTTATATCCACAATATCAGGGATATGAAAGTACTGCATACAATTCGGGAAACTCCCCCAAATCCATCAGGTAACACTACTCTCACTATTACATTATCCACCATGATGTAAATATGGTAATGTAATGGATGCCAGCCAGCTGAACTGTGTATGTATGACATTGGTAAGCCCGCCTCCTGACATCTCCAGAGCCTTCTAGGCACTTGACTGGGAGGCTGGGTTTTTCAGTCGACTGGCTAGGGTGCTTGACTCTCAATTCAAGGTTGCAGTGAGGTTGAGGGTTCAAGCCCCAGGCTGTACTGCACAGGATGGCCTCGTTTGCACATCACACATCAGATCGTCTTGATTAATTTTTATTGACAGTTTATTACAGTGTGTGAAATTGGTAATTGTTTAATGTAGACAGGTTTTCATCTTCATCTGCATTCTTGTGGTTATGTCCATCACAGGGTTGTGCGCACTCTCTATCAGTAATGATAACTGCTACTTGGCATACCCTGGCAGTGCAACAATAGGAGAGGTTCAAGTCTTTGACACAATCAACCTGGTGAGGTCTCGGTTCACAGTATTTGTATGTAATATACTGTATTTGTTTTTTAAAAGACATGGAACTCAGCCATTTTGTCTTTTCAGAGGGCTGCGAATATGATCCCTGCCCATGATAGTCCCCTTGCTGCTCTGGCCTTCGATGCTAGTGGCACAAAGCTCGCCACTGCCTCAGAAAAGGTACTCTACTCTACTCTACTGGGGTGTAATGTTGTGAGTTGCATCAGATGTGGACGTGGACATCTGATGAAGGGCAGGTGCCCCGAAATGTCACAAGTAATAAAAGAACTGGGCAGCATTTCTGGTGTTGCAGACTTTTCGTCATTTTTCAGTTTTTATTTTTTTTTTCTTGCAGCCAGCACTCTACGATACAGATGTGCATGCTTTTTTTTTCGCTTTTATGTTTGCATCAGATGTACTACATTTAATTCTGATTGCCAGCAGCACCTTAGTAACCTGTTATTATGGTTGTCTTTTTGTCAGGGAACTGTCATTCGTGTGTTCTCCATTCCAGAAGGACAGAAGCTTTTTGAGTTTCGAAGAGGAGTGAAAAGGTATGTTGAATTGTTTTAGGGAACACTGTAATGTCTCGACTCTTGATAGAGATTAATTCAATGATTTCGCCAATCCCCCCCCCCCCCCCCCCCCTAAGAACCTGCCGATGCGGTTAATATTCTAACAGTGCGGCTAACACTCAATACATGCTACTTACTATTGTGAGCTGTGTGTAAAGTCTGTGGATTTTAGAGATATACCTCACATGTTTAGTTCAAAAAGGACTCCTCTCATTAGACTTATGTTAGTGAGCCATAATTTAGTCTGTGAATGGAAGAGATATTCCTCACAAGCCCAGTAAAACTGTTTCTGTTCTTGTCTGACAGATGTGTGAGCATCTGCTCGTTGGCCTTCAGCATGGAGGGACTCTATCTGTCTGCTTCGAGCAACACCGAGACGGTTCACATCTTCAAGCTGGAGACCCAGAGAGAGAAGTGAGTGGGCTTGGGTGTTTTCCATGTGGAATGTTTGGCCAGCTTAAATCAGAGGCACTCATAAATAACTTTTCATGTCCTCTGTCTGTCCTAAAACATACACAAAGCCAGATGTGGCAAGTTAGCTCTAGCTTCCTGTCCTTGGAGATGGAAAGTCTCTGCTGTAGATGAGCCCTTTTTTTCCCCCCAACAAAAATACACACTTTCTGCGTTACTGGCGATGCAGTCCTCATTCTTGGATCATTCTTTTTTTTTGCATGTTTCCTTAATTGCACTTAATTCTCTGTTAGGCCACAAGAGGAGCCTACAACTTGGACAGGTTACTTTGGGAAGGTGCTAATGGCATCCACCACATACCTGCCAGCTCAGGTGACAGAGATGTTCACCCAAGGCCGGGCCTTTGCTACTGTCAGACTGCCATTTTCTGGACACAAGAACATTTGTGCCCTTGCCACGTAAGTGGTCTCTAAATTGTGATGTTTTCCTCTTCAGTTTTTTGGGAGTGGGAACGTGAGGTGCTTAAGAGAGCTAGTCTCATATTCAGTATTTACCACAGAATCCAGAAGATTCCACGTCTACTGGTGGCAGCCGCAGATGGGTACCTCTACTTGTACAACCTGGATCCACAAGAGGGTGGAGAATGCACACTAATGAAACAGCACAAGTGAGGCTTGTAATCACACACACACACACACACACCTCATGATAATGAGCACTGTCCTTTATTTAGTTGTATTTATTAATTGAACTACTTTATTACCACTCTTCAGATTGGATGGCAGCGCTGAACCAGCCAATGAAATCCTAGAACAGACAGCACATGACCGTCCACTTGTGGCACAGACCTACAGTGCTGCTGTGGCCAAAGGTAGGCTCACCCCTTCAAATCCCTGAGTACACACAGACAGAGATGTGTTACCTTTCCTTACTTTCACTCAGGACTTGTTCTGCATTGACACCTTTGAGTTGACCTATGAGTTAATGAGACACAAATAGAAATGAGGTGCTTGTAAGTAGTGCATATCTATGGCACTTGTTTACTGTTCATTGGCACAGCCGTCTTGGAAATCCAAACTCAGACCACTTGAGATTCAAATGAGCTGACTAGTAGAAATCATGACATCAGTTAGGTAGAATAGAAGTAGTAGAATAGAAATTATGGCTTCAGGGGGCAGACTTTTTGTCACTATTTGTAAATGGAAAAAACTTGCAAGTGCAAATACCGCACATTATAATCACTTTGTGAGGCAAAGCAGGACTTTTAGTTCCTGAATATAGTCACTTCCCTTTTCTGTATAAGTGATGGACATGAGCTCTCCGGGTCTGGGAGTAATAAGTGCCGATCTGCCAACCTGTACACAGTTTGCGTAGCAACCACACATTTTGACACTCAAATACACCGGTACGCAATCGAGATGGAGACGCAGAAGTCACAGCACCGTTGACCTCTCAAGTTACCAACCCCTCCCCACTCTGCTTGTATTCCTTGCGTCAGGTTATGAACTGCTCTGCAAAGGTAAATGGCTCTGGGAGAGAAATTGAAAACCGAGATTGTAAATTCAGCTACATTAGTTTTAACTGAACAAGCTTACAGTGTATTTCTGAGCAAGTTCGTGTTTAGTCATTTGGAATGCTGTTTATAGCTGCCACACGTTAATGAAAGTAGGCTAAAAGTAAATTCTCTGTTAATCAGGCAGATTTTCCATAAACTTGAGACAGATAAACCGCTCTTTTCCGATCTTTTACGGATGTTGGAGTTATTGCGCCAAAACGATGCCTATTGCGTTTCATGACTTCCCATGTACTTTTAGCTTGCTGATATTGACATTGCATAAAAGACGAACATGTAATGTTCCGTTTGAACATTTGGCATTAAGAGACCACAACACAAAATGCTAAGGCTGGTTATTTCAGTTTTTTCCTGTGTGGAGGTGGTGCTACTCGTACAAATATTCAAGGTTGGCAGGTATGTAAGTGTGAAGGTGCTTTCTTACAGCTCCTACACTGTAAGTTAGAAGTTGTTAGTTTCTGTCTATAGAACACTCTGAACAGCCAGTCCGATTCTGTCCAAGATTGTGTTTCCCAAAAGCATACTGTAGTTGCTAATCAGTTAGCAGCATAGTTGGTTCGCAATGGGCAATTGCATTTCAACCAAGAAGGTTGCTAACTAAGTTGAGCATCTATTGTTTTGGGGAAACATGCCCCAGGTTAGTTAAAGACAAGACTAACTTTAGGACATGTCAAATTTGAAACAACCTCATGCAGCTGACACAAGGCTGCCTTTGCACTATTCACTGACACAGAACAAATGCTGTTGTTTGTTAGTGTTTTGTCTTGGCGCTATGCAAGCACCTTATGCTCTTCTCAAACCTGGCCAGGTTACTCTGAGGACCAGGGAGCAGTGGGTGGGGCTGGAGTGGAGGACGACATGAACACCCTGCATTTGGATGAGGAAAACGAGCAGCCTCCCTTGATCCTGGAGACGGACTGAACAACAACAACAGAGACGAGAACGAGCGAAACCGAGGAGGGTGAGAGCAAGGTGGAGAAGGGGAGATGGGGAGAGAGTGGGCCACACCAACTGAGAGACATTTTGGGGATTTTCTGCGGGCGGGGGTTGAGAGGGAGGTCTTATCCTCCTGGGGTGCTGCTAAGGCATATGTGACATGTTGAATGGAAGAAGGAGGGATTAAACAGAAAGGGCATTTTTAAAAAAACAGGCCTAGCTGTAGCCTCATTCTGTCTATTGTTACATATAGATGTTTTTTCCTTCTCCCTTGTGGCTTTTTAAAACAAGCAAAAAACCAATGGTTGATCATATATCTGGTGGCATTTCAAAGACCAGATGTATACATTTAATAATCGATCGAAATGAGAAAAAAAAAAGAAATGAAATTAAAAGCTGCAGGTGTTGCGTCCCTTAGCTTTGCATGTACATGTGCCAAGTGTAGGATGTTCTAGAAAACATACAAACAAAAACATTTGCTCTCATGTTGATGGTTTTGATCTGTATGGTGGACTTTTGTCTCTCAAGCCTTGTCAGAAATTAAATGTGATTTTCTCCTTTTTTTTAAGAAAAAAAAATCATCGGTCTGAAAACAGTGAGTTTGACTTCTCTGCCTGTCCACACCAGAAGGTGCACAGCGTCCCTGTTGTTTCAGAGAGGAATGTCTAGGGTGCGTCTGTGTGTGTGTGACTGAACGCATCTGTGCTGCATCTTCTGCACAGAGCTTTAAATATTATTGTCTACCTGAGCAGGGCACCATTGTGTCGTGCCGCTACAGAACACTGACAGCCTGACTTAGCATGACCAGTGCTGACCCCGATGGCCTAACAAGAACAGTATTCCCAGACAACTGTTTTTTTTTTTCCTATCTCTATCCTGTCTGTGAAGTCAGCAACTACTGATCTTAATCCAAATGGCAAATTACTTAACGCTCTAAACAAAATGAAAGAAAAAGAAAGTGCTCAGTCTATTTTTGTTTAGTTCTGTTTTGTTTTGATTTCTTTTTCTACTGTTGCTGAAGCTCATTTCAAGCATTAATGAAGTGTGACACTTAGGTGTGATAATTCCCTCATTTTGCTCCTAATGTCCCCACATTGTGCCCACGCCGTTTTCCTTGTTAACGTTTTATTGCTTGAGTTTTCCAAGGACCTGATGGGAACTTGAATGTGGTTAATTTTCTTTCATTTTTAAGGAGGAGCTGGTACTCCAGCAGATGTGATGGAACATCAGCCATTAGTCACTGTTTTGTTTTCCCAGTGGGAAGTTTTAGTTTTTATTTTTTTTTCCCCTGAATAAAAAAACCCACAACTTCAAACCTCCCATCTGTAAGTGAATGATGGCATTTAGTGATAACGATAGTCAGTGGTCAACAAGAACAGGCCTAGCTTTGAATCTTACCCAGCAGTCATAAATCTCTCTGGAAGTCACCATGCTTTAAATTGATCGTTAAAAGGCTCGGGGAACATGGGAGATCAGAGAATAGTTGGAGCAGAATGGAAAGGCCGGCCCTCGGTGCCTGTGTCCATCACTCCTGCCTCTCTCAGAGCCGCAGGGCTGATGTTGGTACCCAGCCGACACACTGGGCTCAGGCCTCAGGCACGTTCCCATGGATGTCCCCTGCACGCTCTCTCAGCTAATAAACAGACATGGGTCTGAGTCACGTAGGCAGTGTGTGAGCCAGAACCACACCGGGTCAAATGAGAACCTTCGTGTCTCCTGGGCAGTGGGAGTCTTTCTTTACTGGGCAAAGCCCCCAGGAGGCCCACCTCCAAATGCAGAAGTAATCAGAATGTTTGGAAAGGTTCTAATTTTAGACAGAACAGGAAATTGTGTTTGGGGTGTGTACCATACAGTTACACACAACATTTTCCATCAAGACAGCCAAGAAAGAATGGTCAAGTGAAGCACCTTCAAAACACCCTAGATTTTTTTTGAGATGTTATTGATGTGCATGAGAAATCTTCAAGCTTGTCTTGGTCTTCTGTTGCCAGAACACACCGCAACATGAGTAATGTAATGACTATCGCCACAAACAATGGACTCTATTGCTCTAAGGCCCTATCATTTGTTTTCTAATGATTTTTGTATAAAATGTGAATTGTTCCATATAAAGGTCAAATAAATAATCAGTTGAAAGTACAATATACTGTCTGTGCATGAAGTGACACATCTATGATAGCTATAAATGATTTAAGCTTACATTTATATTTTATTACCAATCCTAAGGTGCTGAAATACAGCCATGATGTCAGATGGAGATACAAATGTCAATTTTTACATCAAAGATTCATCAAAGAAAATAACAAAATAAAATTTCACTTGTATTTATTTATTTATTATATTCTGACTTGAACAGAAAGCATTTTATGACCAGCATATTACTGACAAGCAGCGTTAATTAACAATCTTGTTTGTTTGAAAGCATGACAGCATTGCTATGCCAATTTGGCACTGGTTGATAAAAAAAAGTTGGCAGGAAAAAACACTGGTTTTATTACTGCATATAATATTTGTATAAAAAAAGCTAATTGAGTACCATTGTGCAGTTCATTGCTTTACATTTACTGGATCTTCAGGTCCTTCATTGCAGATTCAATGCTCTGAAATAAGATGTAGGTAATAAGATAATAAGGCAATAATATATGAGGTAATAAGATGAAATTAGCAGAGGAGAAAATATAAAAAATTGTGGTGCACAATTTTAGATGACAAGACAGAAAGATTAGACATGTTACCTTTACATCCCAAATGGCCATTCCTCCATCCATTCCAGTGGTGCAGAATTTGGCACACTTCGCTTTCCCGCCTTCCAGAACGGAAATTTGGCTACAGAAGAAAGAGATCAAAGTGTCAGAACCTGTTATACACATTTCAATGTTTTTAGCTGCAGGTCATGAGATGACTCATTCCAAGGCATGGGATAAAGGGGACGGAATAAAGGCTATTGTAAGCGGGACACATGATATACTTGGCATCAAAGGCAGTGGGAGATGAAGCGTTATTATTTAATCAGAGAATTTTCTTAGTATGGATGAAAATATGAAAATCAAGTCTATCTGGAGATCCCTTCAGGGAAATTTTGGGATTGTTTTGAGACTGTGACTGGCTGTCACAACAGTTCAGGTGGAGAAGTTCAGTAAATAAATCAATTAAACATTACATTTGCACCAGTGATCCATTCAAAAAAGATTTTTTAAAGCGTGTGGAGTTGAATTCCCCATGCCATGCACTACAATGTGTAATTAATGCCTTTCAAAGTGCATCTCTTGCCTGATGCTGTTTTTGTGCAGCGATTCCAGTCCAGTTTCTTTGTTCTCAGCTCCTTTCTTGTCCAGGTTCTGGAAACGCTCCCTGGCACTCAGGCCCTTCTGGACGCTCTGCTTGGGCACGTCCAGTTTCCCGCCAAAGCTAATGGCCCCTTTTCCAGCATCATACACAAACAGCACCGGGTAGCAGTCGTGGCCCTGGAAAGAAATGCCACATGTAATGGGCAGGACACATTGGAGCTTTTGTTCTCTGTCTGTCTCTGTTTTGAGCATGTTTTGGAGAAGAGGGATAAGGTACTTACGGCCGCCACAATGCTGTTCTCGGTGATGAAAGTCACGCACAGGAGAGGAAGAGACTCAGAGGACAAACTGGTGATCCTATAACCATGAAAGAAGGCATGAACAAAGTGGACACACAACACAGAAATATTAGAAATCAACATAGTAAAGGAAAAAAACAGTGAAGCAGAGGTAAACTGAATAGAGATAAACTGAATATTCACTTCACTCCTTCAGGCAAAGTCTTTTGTGAGTTGCAGTTCCCCTTTTTGTTGTCACTTTTGTAACTGTATCATCTTTTGTCAACTTTTCACCCCAAAGTCATCTTTACTAATATACACCTGAACTCTATCTGTTATAACTACGCTATAACATAACTAAAATGACAAAGGGGTCATTGTAATAAAGAGCTAAGACATATTCAGTCAAAACCATGTGAGGGGTTCTGCAAAACTACAACAGGATTGCATTACATTTAGTCATTTAACAGAGACTTGCTTAAAGCCACTTAAAGTACCCTTGGGCCATGTGAGTCAGTTGTGGGCTTGTCTGCTTTCAGTTGAACCCACAACGTCTTTGTTCCCTGAATCCATGCTCAACCAGTTCATCCAATACTAAGGCCTGGGGATATCATTTTTTAAAGTTGACCCATGTTTTTTCTTGGTTGCTATAATGGGAACAAAAATAGCATCACTCACACAGAGGTCTTGCCCCCTTCAGCCACAGCCACTGTGCTGTCATGGCTGGCCCAGGCCACTCGGTTTCCACTGTCAGAGAAGCTCACTCCGTGAACCCAACCGGCAGTGCCGCTGGACTCAAACATCACCTCCCCAAAAGGCATCTTGGAGCCCCAAGGGGTAGGTGCAGGCTTCTCCTCCACTTCCTTGATGTAAGCAGAGAAGATTCTAGAAACGTAACAAAAGTTTAGATTAGCGCCCTTGGCCTACCATTACCCTATTAAATATACATAGAGTACATGAAATTTATTCTTACATCATAAAACTACGAGGAGGCGGCAAACTTTTTAAATGTTTTAATCTAAAAAACCCATCACATTTTCATATATTCAGTAGACTCATCTAAGCAGTGTCCTGAGCAAAATAAGCTAATTCATAATGCGATCAGACTTGTCATTAGTTACAGCATCTTGGCAACAGGCCATTGACATTTAGCACTGGAAGCATCACAAAGAAAACCTAACAGCCTGACATTCATCCACACCTGCACTTGAAGTCACATGACCCAGCTGCCAGCAGAACATTGTTGGGGTGCCAGTCCAAGCACAGGATAGTGGAGCGAATGGGCTTCTTGATGTGCTTGCAAACCCACCTACACACACACACACACACACAAACACACACAAGATTACATACTGGGAACATTCTTTTCATTCACCATGGGAACCACACACATTTCATGCATCATTTTGGCACACATTTGAAATTCTGGGGTAAGCAGGCCAGCTTTTCACGGTTTGACCGACATTAGTGGAGAGCGACTCTGGTCTTTGAAGCCAACAGGATAATGTGGCACTGACCCAACGTAGTGAGAGAACAGCAGGGGGCTCAGGAATAAATACACAAGTATTCCCGTTACTGTTCCCACATCAGTACACCATATGGACCTCACATGCACAAATGCCAGTCATCCTCTCAAAATATGAATTTTAATACCATACCCGCATGCATTATCTAAATTATAAAGCTGGTTTTGCAGAGCTAGTCTGTCACAATATCATCGTGAGACAAGATTTGATGGGACTTAATGACAGCACAATATGCTGTCATCATATATTGATGGACAGTATGGCTCACATCATGGGAACAGATGGTTGAGCTTGAACTTGAAATCTTGAAAGACTTCTGTGAACATAGCCTGGAGGGGTTTCAGTACCATAAATACGGACCAGCATCTTTTAGAATGGATTTTACCGGGGCAAAATGTCAGGAGTGAATCTGAGGGACATGTTATAAGAAGACAGACTGTGGCTGTGCATCAGTCACAATCTGTCATTAAAAGAATCCAAATATCCCACCATAAGAAGATTACATCCGCCGTTTCAGCCTGTGCTTGGTCAGATAATACTAGATAACCGTTTCCAGCATGAAATGACCACTCACTCACCAGTCATTTTCCTGTTCGAAGTAACACACGGAGATGAGGCGGGAACCGCTGCCCACAGCAAACTTGTTCTCTTTGGGGGACCACTTAACACAGCGGGCAGCACGGTTGATTCTCAGGATGACCAGGGTGGGCTTCCATGTGTCCCCTTTCAGGGTCCACACATAGGCATTACGGTCAGTGCCGCAGGTCACAATGCGGTTGCTCTCTGGGGCCCAGTCAATCCCTGAGAAAAGTTGACGGCAATGAGATATAGGCTATGAATACAGTCTGAACAGGCCTAATAACAGTCTGAACAGGCCTGAGTTGGCTATCGCTCACAAAGGTTACTGTGGCAGAGGGAGATGAAATTGTACAATGAAATGGAAATGGCAGTAATATGCAATTTTACTGAACTTTATTTTTTATGTTGGGCATAAAAGATTTAAGTGAATAGGGAACACCTGCATCGGTCACATTTATTAGAATCAGTGAATATGCTATAAATGGCCCTGGATTCTGTAGAGTTGTGATAAGAATGATCAGATTACAATTGCTCTCTGAATTAATGTTTTCCTTTAGTGATAAATTCAGCAACAAAGTACAATAGTCACTCAGTATTAATGTTCTGCTGAAAAGGTTGAGATAAATGACCACAGATTGCATGGCCAAGCTCATGAAGTCAGACATAAATTATGTCATATTCATTTCATTATGCCATTATAGTTTTACAGAGCAGAGAGTTTGGTAAGTGCATTTCGTAAAATTAATAGTACTTGAAACAGGTTCCTGAGACATTAGTGAATTAGGCCATCTGAAATGTTTGTTTGTCAGTTAAGGGTCTCTTACCAGTCACTTGACCATTGTGCTCTTTAAGTTCATGAATTTTGCTCCAGCTGTTGCCAGTCTTCTTGTAAATATGAACGTCATGGTTATTTGGACACAAAGCAATCTCTGGATAAGTCAAAGAGAGGAATCCATTGTGTACTTATTCATCTCATCACATGAGCAAACACAAAAAGAAAGCTGACATTGTATTTTTAGAAAACACACTGTTTCTAAAAGACACAAGACCATTTGATCTGTCACAGCAGCAATGCGTAACATCCAAAAGAAAATGGTCAAGCTGAATAACTGCATTGGCCTTAATGTTTGATAATTGGTATTCTTGTCATCGTCTGATGTGGGCTAATAAGGCCTCTATGTTCTTGCTGCTGCCACACAGCCAGGCCTGCCAGCGGCCGAGAGAAGCCCGAGCCTCTCGCCTGCGCTCTGTGGTCGGGTCTGTTCAAGACATCCGACATCAGCAACAGAGCACCATTCATGGTAAAACAGGAAGTCAGGGGAGAATTAGTCACCACTGCTTCTCTCATCAGGCCAGCGAAAAAAAAAAGAACACGGGGGGGGAAACACACACACACACACACACACACACACACATACATTTAGCAGTGTGGCGGCTTTTAGTGAGTCAGAGAGAAAATGACCATGTCCGTGTGATCCCAAACCTCTGCTTTTAATCATCTAAATGAAGCTCAGTGTTAACATTCTTCAGGGCTAGAGCCACAAGACAAAGCATAGCCTCTACCCTAACGAATGTCCACCTTATTGTGCAAACTACTCTCAGGAGGCTGGGAGGTGGGTTAAGGACAGCTTACACAGAGTGATTTACACAGAGTCGCACAGGGTGATTTTTAGGCAAAAGGTGGTTGGGAACATTCAGAGACATGTTCCATGTGTGCTACTGAGGATTTATGTAACATGAAAAAAAAGGAGTTTCAGCAAAAGTCTGTGAATGTACAACTCAGCAGACGGGAAGTCAGCAAAGACATGAAAGTAACTGAGCACCAAGAGGTGGGGGTGCGATTCAGAACAAGATGAATGTGCATTTGTGTCACACTCTTTCAAAATGTCTGAGAGAGACCTCTTTCCATAGTATATACAATTTTCTATCACGATTCAACACTGCAGCAGAGGAACTTAGATTAAAGCAGCACGGTGCCGAGTTAAATATTCTAAACACTATGTGCTGTTATGATTTTCTCTTGCTCTTTATGTGTCAAGTTCCCTTAAAATCACAAACTCTAGACACCCTCAGACTGAAGACTAGTCTTTTTAACTGTAAAGGAAATTCTTTCAGATACCTGGCCTTTAGCCAACAGTTATATTTAACTTCCTATTTGTCCAAATGATACATTCCCACTGTAGAGGACATCTTAAAACTTCTCATGTATCTACAATGACCATACAGTATGTTCCTGTTATGTTATTTTTGTACATGTACAAGTGCAAGTTTTTAATGACCCATTTAAGAGTTTTTTTTGGTTAGTTGAAATAAAGTTGTAAACTGCAGTCAGAGGTAGTAAACTCACGGGTCCGGTCTTTGTTCCAGGCATGACAGCTGATTGGTTCCAGCAGGAAGCTGTGGTAAGCCATTGGTGCCACTGACAAGTCAGATGCTGCAAATGAGATGAAGGCTCAGTTTAATGAGGTGGTGCTCTATAGGGGAAAAGCCTCAGTGTCTGATCTCATGGCTGACGGATGCTACAGGTCTGAAAGGTGGTGGTGGTGCTGCATGCATGCTGCTGTGGCAACTTCCGCAAAAGACTTCTCAAAAAGAGAAGTCATCGTAAAACAATCATTTTACATAGAATGTTTTGTTTTTTTGTCTTACTGATTTTAACCCTGACTGCTGCCTTTTGGTTTGGATGAAATTAGGAGGTAGAAAGACATGGATTATATATACATCCACTCTCTTGTTAAATTGAAACCAGACCAGAAAGGAATGTAAAGGCAGACAACGCATACTTGTTCAAAAATGGAAAACACTCATAAGACCTTTTCAGAGTTGCATTTACTTCACAAAAATGTGCTGTTTTTTTTTTTTAAACCAGCAATATCTAATTGTGTAAATTTAGAAAATGTGGCTGTTAAATGTCATTAAAACATCTAAAAGAAACATTAAACCAAAATGTTGCACCAAAAACTTTTTGTAGTTTTGTTGACCAACACCAATGTCATGTTCTCTTCAGTTAGAGAGGTCAGCACCCTGCGCGCTTTGTGCATCTCGGCACCTAAAATTACTTTTCAAGCTGAAATAAACAAAAACATGTGTTATCCTACTTACCCTGGTGACTGAAAAGAGGAGGGGGGAGGTGGAAAAAAAACACTCGGGAGCAGGGGGTCGTCAAGATGTGAACCAGAAGCCCAAGTTCGTGGACTCTGAGCAGTCAACACAAACGCTGGCTTGCCTCTGAATGAACTAAAGTATTTCCTTAGCCGTTTTTCTCTCAGAAAACGGTCCACTTCCCTCTTCCTGCCCTAGACACATAACCACTTCCTTGTGTGGGCGTTTGTCTGCAGGCAAGGAGGGCCCTCAGCCTCAACTCCCCGTAACATGACATGCAGTGCGGCCGAGGAAAGACATAACTTCAGTGGCATGCCTTTGCAAGGGCTTTCCAGTGAACAGAAGGCTGCAGCCGGAGGCTTTGCTGTTTCTCCTTCATTTTTTTTACAGGCAGAACAGCAGATTGTGTCTGTGCCATCACATGAGATCAGCTGAATAATATTCACTGTCTGTTCCCAACAAAGCCACTCCTATTGCATGGGGATATCAATACTCAAGTTATTGTTTTTAGAGCATAACCAAACAATATTGTTATTAAAATAATTCACTTCTAGTGTGTTATACGTCTGTATACATACGTAGAAGTTTACAACTTTGACAATAAAATGTCAAGCTAAGCAATCATACACACACACACACACACACACAAACACAGCCGCATACACAAAACAAGGCCACACTAGACAGATGTGGTGTATACTTCATTTATTTCTAGCAGACCATTTACATAAAATTCTCCTTTTAAGTTAACTACTCTTTAGTTCCTCTGGGATCCCAGAGCACCATGATCAGGAGGTCTCACCGCTGGGGTACCAGCTTTGGCATAGAACTTTTTAAAAACCAAAGATTCTAAACCCTTTTTCCATTAGTGTATTTCCCATTTGAAGGAGTGAATAATATCACAGGTCAGTTCACACAGCCATTCAGTGCTTTGCTTGTTTTGTTTGTTTTTTTTTCTTCTTCATTCTTTTCATTTTGTAGTGTTTCAGTTAAAAACTTTCAGAAGTGTTATCAAATCTCCTTGTTAGTCTTCAAGCTGTATTGCTTGTGCCGGGGTCATGCTAGCGTTCAGAGTGAGCTTGATTACATGATCCGCAGTCCTTGGATGGATGACTCCAGAGTCTGTAAGAGAGAGCATGGAGGAAAAATGATTATTACTGAGATTACTGAGATCAATAGTCTGAACAATAGGCAGTGATCTGTGTGGAGTGGTTTGTGTATGTTTGCAGCTCATTTTGAACGAACCTTGAAATCCCATATGGTCATTGCGCCATCGATTCCAGTAGTGCAGAATTTACGACAATCTCTTTTGTCTCCTTCATATATAGACACTTGGCTATAAGGACAAAAAAACAAAAACGTATTAACAACATGGACTGAACACACAAATTAGTGTGTGTGTCTGTGTGTGTGTGTGTGTGTGTGTG